>VYXH01009401.1:4270-22211 GCA_013397275.1 Burhinus bistriatus | reverse complement strand
GGGTTGTGGGCTGAGGTTACCCCCCCCCCCCCCCCCCCCTTTTTTTTTTTTTATTTTTAAGCACAGTGAAGCTGTGGAGGAAGTAGAGTCCACGGAGAGTTGATCTAACCGCGAGACAGAAAATTTTTAACTGCAGTGTTTCAAGTGTCCAGAAGAAGAAGAAAAACAAGTGGAGTAGGCAGAAGGCAGCTATGCCAGTTAAAAGGGTGGATGCAGGGTGAAACAGGACACCCTGTGCTAGAGGATTTTTAAGACTTGTACGTTGATGCAAAGTAATTTAGTGCCAACTAATTAAATGTCAATCTACCAGAACCTCTGCATATAGGCGAACCTTAGGAAAATACAGGCTACAGTCTGTGGAAGACTAGCTGGAGCTATATTTGATGAGCTTGGAAAGACATCTAGTCTGTAACTCTAAATCCAAAGCAGGAAGCTATACATAGGGCAAATTTCCTGATGATACCTGGTCTAACTTTAGACGGCATTACTCACTGCAGATTAGGGCTTTTTACACTGCATCCAGTAACTGAAATGTTCTACCCGTAAGTGTTTTTTCTTCTTTTTAAAGAAGGTACAACATACTGCACTAAAAGAGCCACCAAAACACATGTATTTACCATATTAAAGGTTTTCTAAAGATTTCAGACAACTGTTTTAACACAAAAATTCAGAATTATTAGGACATTTTTCTTTCTACTAGTATAAAAGCAGGTGTTTCTCAAAGACAGAGAACACCAGGACTACCTGAAAGGCAAAGGACTCGGATCTCTCCACGACACTGGCACTGCTCTCTCATGCTGATTGCTGCCACATCTGCCTGTTTTCCACAGCTGCATCTCTAAAAGGCTAACAGTATAGTGCAGATTTTTTAATCAGCCAGAAATCTGTAACTCTCGAACCATTTCCTCAGGTTTTCTTAAAAAAATCCCCCAATCCATAGGACTAATCAGAACCTGTTAAACATTTGAAGTGCACTTGTTAAAATAACATTTTCAGGAAGCTTTCATCAACAGAGCTCGATTCTGCTTGCTAGTAACTTGTTGACAGGGCCAAGAACTGCTAAATCAAAGCAAATTTCCCATTGTACCTCTTGAGCCTTTTTGTTACCCTCCAGGCTTCAGCGGAATAGCAGTTTGCATTTTGGACTTTCCTCTATTTCATTCTTGCCACAATAGCATCTGAATTTAGCATGAAATCTGAATGAACTATTGCCAATTTTTGCTGTGTTAAGCCTTATGCAAACATTTTATGCCCAATATCACACTAAGGATTTTCATTTCTGCAGTTAAAGACCAGAACTTCACTTGTGAGCAGGTGTGCGTGCACGCATGTTTGTGTATAAATACATGTGTCTGACATATATTCCTCATCTTACTGACTAGCAGACTAAATGAAAAGACATATGGCCTAAGAAAGCCGACTGATAAATAAGTTTCTTCTAACACTCAGCCATTTAATCAGCATCTTAGGATGTTCCCTCTCTCCAGACACTGCATCTCTAACTGAACAGCAGGAGAAGGATTATTGTAGGCACGCAGGCTGTGTCACGGAGAATGAATTAGGTTGCATTTACTTGTGCCATTTGTGGTAAAATAATTGTGGCCTTCCTGACAAGACAAAACAAGGACCATTTCTTGGAAAATATTTGTTTCTATACACAAATTCCTGCCTTGGAAGAAATATGTATTTAATTTCACGTATATTTCAGAGTAGCAACTGGATCTTAAAGCATCACAAAGAAAGAAAATTTTCTTCCTTGCAAGGCAGTCCAAGGGAGCAGTTACTTGTGAGCATCGCTTGAACGTGTCGTCACATATTCAAGACACTGTATGGAGTCAAGCATTCCTAGAACATGGTAATACATTTTCTCCTGATTACAAACAGGAGGTGAGGGCTGTACACTGCAGTGCAAAGGTTTTTTACGTAGGAGAAAGCAAAAAGCAGAGGGGGAATAACATCACAAACTGACAGGCGAGAGCGGCTAGCAACAGACCGCATCCGAGACACATCCTGCTACAGACAACTTACACAGCTAGAGAGAACCTCGAACTGGAAAATATTCAAATGAAAAAGTATGCAAGAAAAAAATTAGCACATTTATAGGTGTCTGGGAGTCAGCGTTGTACTGGGAGGCCAGAGTAACTTCACAGCTGGGAATTCATAGCAGCGACCACTCCCGCAAAGATTTATCTGCCAGCTCTGCCCACTGACCGGAGATTTTCCATGTGCAAAAGTCTTTTTATAAAACATCTTGAACTTCAGCGTTTGACCTCTGTCTTGAAATGTCTTTTTCCTACTCAGTCACCCAATGGATCTATATATTTTGCAAACAAATAGGTGTCTGTGTCACAGGACAAATTAGATAATTTTAAGTAATTACACTACATTTATCAGTTCCTTTTTCTCTGTTGTAGCTATGGATAATATTTTGAGACAGACTTGCTCTGCTAGCAAGTATCCTTCAGTTTGCATCATAATTGTAACGGTCATTCCCCAAAAGTGTATTTCAATGTCTCAGTCTCATAATGAGATGTTTCTTGCAACACAGCTGCTCAGTTGACAAAGAAATAGTCTTATCTTCAGCATACAAGTCTTCCAACCAGAAGCACACTGCTGCACAATTTGTGCAAAGTAGTTCAGAAATTAAAAAAATAATAATCCTATGTTTTTGGCACAATAAATAAGAATCAAATTCAGACTGAAATGCTGTAGTTATTAGAGATTAACAGCCTTCTCTTCTTTTCTACCTTCCCTCAATATGCAAAGAATTTAAAGTCAGTTTTTCAAACTTAACTTTTCAAAAAGAGAATGTGCACTGAACTCTGGAGGACACCACTGCAATCAATATTTACCACGGGATGGTCATTACTTCAAAACCAGACTAAAGCATTACAGGATTGAGGAAGATCAAACAATCACAGAGCATGAGTATGACTATATCCAGATTTTAAAACTGTGTTATTTCTCTAAAGAGAAGTCATATATTAAGATGGGATTAATTTAAGATTGGACAAATAAATCCAATCATAAATATGAAAATTATTTTAAAGGATCATGTTAGGATCACAATAGATACTCAAAATATTTTGAAAGTAAAATGTGGTTTCCACAATGAAAGAATTAGTGAAACAAGTTTTTGTATACCACCGCTCCATTTCAATGGCAGATATAATATACACAGCAAATGCTCAACCTCTGACATGCTAACACAGCTTTTACAGAGGTACCAAAAAAAAAAAAAATTGTTTCCTATTTTTTCACTTGGAACAATTTAAAATAACAATTATCCAGACTTTCATGACTACTAGAGACCTAAACACCAATAATGCTCACAAATTATTCTTCGTCTGCTAGATGGTCTACCTTGACTTCTCCATTCCTGACATTTGGCTCTGATAATTTTTTTCAGTGAGCGGCTGTAGCCTTCAAATAGCAAATTTTCAGTGAGACTTCCTGCTCTTTTTCAGTTGGTGAAATTCTTATATTTTTGCTAAAGAAACCTCCACCTTTTCTTTAAGATGGAAGAAACCTTTGTTAATTGGGTTCTCTCTCATACTTTACATGCATTTCATGGCCTCTGTTTTCCTATATTAGCACACATTAGTTCAACAGTCTTTGAACGAGTTCCCGGAGAGCGAGACCGCCGTCCACCCAAGGCGTTCCCCTGACATAATAAATAGTTGTCATTCCAGTCATCTTCTGTCAGCCAAGGAATGAAAACACCATCTGGGAGAATCACAAGAGGATGGACTACTAGTCCTGGACATCCTAACAAAAAGCAGAAATGAATTTGATACAGCTGCACAACGCTGCAGTTCTTATCCTCTTTTTGCTCTTCCTCATCTCCTTCCACACACTAAATCATTTCTTTTTTAGTCTCAGAGTTCTGTTTCCATTTCATCTAGATGAATGCCTTGCAACTAAAGAAGTCTTGAGAACTTTAATCTGCAGTGGGAAAGGCAGCAGTCACATCAGGATTACAACCAGGGAGCAATGAATTATTCAGCCAACATAAATCTACAATTTTTACTGTATGGATAATTTAAAAAAATTATGAACTTCACTTTTAGGGCAGCTTTAAGCAACCTTTACAAACTGCGAGCAAAAAGTTACTCTGACAAACTCTCTAATCACCTCCTTTGTTAAATCCAGGCTGCATTGACACGGCAAGGATCATAAGCTAACCATCTCCTTCCTACAGTCAAATCATAAGCAAGTTGCATAACTATAAGCAATGAAAACAAAATGTCACTAGTCTTAAACATATAGCCATGTAATAACAGCTTTTATTTTAAATAAGACCTCTCAACTATTAATAAACCTCTGTTAAATGTTTGAAACCTTAAAAAGGTATGAAACCTTTATGGTTATTACCTGCTTTCAACTTAAAAATAGCAGTTACATTTTGGAGTCTGACCTCCTACTCTTTAAGTATGCACTATGACCAAACACGCAGACTGTTTCTCCCCATGTTGATTCATTAAATGAGTATGTATGCAAATTTCTTGTCCAGAAAAAAAGAAGCATGACTAACTCTGATGAAATCCAGATATAGTGCTGGATAGTGCTTTGCAAGCTTCCCTATTCATGTTTCAAAACCATCTAAATCCAGACTGTCAAGTTCAGATTGGAATTCAGTTTTCGAGACAGGATATGAGTCTATACTGAAAAAGCTGTATATAAAATAACAGAACCTAACATCCATAGAATGAGTAATTAGTACTAAATTCTGTCCTATAGCAGATTCTGAAACAGCACTTTGATCTTCTCTTACTACCTAGAAATCTCAATTCCAACCTAAGGAACAACGATCTGGTTTCATGCACAAATACCAAGTGTTAACTCCCACAATAGCTAACAAATATTTCATTTAAGCACTTAAACATTTCAACTTTGTTGCTGGGAAAAATGAAGAGGAATTAAGTAAATCAGGCGGAGACAGCAGAACATACCTTTATCGTGAAGATAATCTATACTACTGTCCTGAAGTGCTAATTTTAAATCGCTTCTTTGCATATTGCTAGTATGTGGCTGTTGTAAGATGGATACCCGCACATGCTAACTTTACACATCTTTGTTCAGTCTCAAAGCGTCCTGCAACAGCTACACAACCCGCGGTACTCAAGCTAGTTCAAACAAGCTTGCACATGCCGCAGTCACAGCGGTGACAGGGGTACAGGCATGCCTTGGTCTCCAAACTATCATAACCTGATACAATTGTGCCTCCTACTGCAATATTTCTCCTCTTCTTAAGAAACATTTAAAATGAGTGTTAAATCTGTTATAGCCTCAGGCTTCTGTACAAGATGCTCTTTTTCCTGATTAAGAACTCACATGTCAAAGCAGGAGCTGGCTCTCTGCAAATCTTGAAGTACATTATTAAGGCGCACTGCAATTCGGAGAGATACTGATACCCAGAACTTTGCAATTGTACTCTTATATCACCTCTCAGTCCAGCATGGGAATACCCGATGTTAAAAAATGCACACAAACATACTAAGAGCCTGTGCATCTTGCTCACAGAGTAGCCGTCCTTCCTTTTTCACTTTGTCCCAAACAACAAATAGCTGCTTCTATCAAGAGCTTTGGAAAGAACACAACTGGAAACGAAAGAAGCTGATGACTACTTCAGAAAACTCAGAAAGTTCTCTTTACAGCTGCCCACGTACACAAGTATTTTTGTGTTGCTACTGCTTCTGTCTGGGCTGGTGGTGGCTTTCATTAGAAGGTCCTCGAGAAAGAGCTATCCAGCTGCAGGAGCAGTGGTGTCCGTGATTATTACACACACACACGCGCACAACAAAGCCAACTTCCATAAGTCAGTTCAGTATATGCATCCCTCTTGATCCTTGTTTCAACCTCTGTTTTTAGGCTGAAACAGATACTCTTATCTTTACCAGAATGAATTAAGAAACAAATTAATTGATTTTCTTTTTCTACATAAAAGAAGGGAAGAGACTTAAGTTGTTTCACTTTTATTTTTTAAACTTTCCCTCAAATCTCACTTTGGACTGATGAGATCTTCAGTGTCTATTCTTTGATAAATTAAGAAGTCAAGCTCTTTTTATGCTGTCAACAGTGTTCCACAATGCTATACATTCTGCTAATGAAAGAAGACAACAGGGTTAAGAAAGCCTGCTCTTCTGCCTCCCCTTTCAGGTACATACCCCACAGTCACCAGGTACCCGACAGATATGAGAGGTATGCAGCAGGCAGTTAAGCCCATCCTTACTTTGGTCCCTTCAGAATTCAGCTGTAATTTAAAATAGCTCTGCTCTTTTCAAGTTCATGCAAGTAAGAGATCATTAACATGTTTACTAATTCCAAGTGGTTCAAATGGTCTCAAATATCGAAAATTATCACATTAGAAATAGTAAGGTTGCACAACTGGGAGAGGTCAAGGAAACACTGACCTCATATCTCCTACTGAAGTACAGGGAATACTGAGAACTCCTGAAACAGCCCACATCCTTCTCTAATTTATCAACCTACAGCACCATAGCTAGAGAGTTAGAGGGAAAGCCACTGAGCTGCCAGTGCTACACCACTGTCGAGTTCCCTCCAGGCGTGCGTGCATCTGCGTATGCCCACATCAATCTGGGCCAGAGCTTTCAAAATCCAGATGCAAAGAGCTGCTCACGCAAACTCCTGAAGTACATTGATGGGAACTGTGCTCCCCAGGACACAGGCATCTGCAGAGATACATTAGTAAAAAAAGCTTTCCTGGAGTGTTTTGATTCATTTTCTGCCTATAAAGACAGTTTCATGACACGCTCTTGAACTCTCACATTTGAGTAAGTTCCTGGGTATTACGGCTTAATGACTGAAGTAGAGAGGGCAATGGTGATGCATTTTGAAACTGCTTATTGGGGGATCTTGATTCTCTGGCAGCTCAGGGCCTGGGCATTAGCTCATTCCTACCACTAATTACTTTTCCCTACAAAATATTTACATTGATTGAGTGCTCCTTTTGAGCACTCATCCCCCCTCTCTCTTTTTGTTTAGTATCTCACTAATTCTTGCTGCGCAAGAATAATGCCTGTAGGTTCTTTCCAGTGGTGTGGAGTTGTTCAAGCTATAAGCTTTAGGCAACAGTAAGATCCCTGTTCAGGTGGCATATACACCCACTTTCTTCATTTGGTTCGTTTGATTTCCTTTCCTCATGCGGCCATACAGACGCATGGTAAAACACAGACACCCCACTCCCATTTTAATTCTTTTCATTTTCTTTTGTTGTTCCCAACTCATCCCTCTTCATCTTGAAACGTCCCTCACTGCTAAGGGCAATTTTCTTGCAATACAGCACTTTAATTCAAGAAAGATCAGGCAGTCTTAAATGTTTTATTAACGTAACTTCAAAAGTCAAAACCAGAAACACTTAACTAGATCTTCTGGGGCACTTTCATGAAAAGAATAAAAAAACCCTATGTTCCCTAATTTAACTTTTCTTTCCTTATTTAAATCTGAAAACATTACCCATACTCACTTCCAGCCTCCACATTGCTGCTGTGTTGATGTCCCCAGCCTCTTAGAAGTTAGTCTCCTGGATCAAAAGCTTCCAGAAGATTTTAGTCTTCCAGGGCATTTATTTAACTCTCAACACCAGGAGAGAGGAGAAAGAGTACCGCTGCAGGAACCCATGCTGCAACACCTGCAGCAGTTAAATTGCAGGCAATAGATTGCTTGCAGTGACTCTCCTTTATGTTGCTCAAGAGAGGACAAATTATGCCAAGTTTTCAAGTCTTGCCATTAGCTCCCTACACTGAAAGACTCTTGTTGGCAAAGAAAGGGAACATCAAGTCCCCCTTCCAGAGAAGCAGGTGATCACAGAGATTATGTTCACCTTCTCCTCCTGCACAGTACCAGAGAGAAGGGCTGGAAGCTCTGGGGGTTACTTCAGTTAATTGGTGATGTGCTTGCGTCTTCTGAAACTGCCAGGCAGACCGCGTCCAGCTCCAGAAATGACGGATGAAGTGCCAGACTCACAGGTCACGCGCGTGATGAGTTCATGACATCTGCAGTGAGTTTCAGCTATCAAATCAGCCACTAGGACTGGGAGCTCACTTAACGAGAAACCAGCTGTGCTCCTCACCCTTGTCATGTCATGTCTAACAGTTGGTCATCTTCTCACACTCAAGCCTTGTAAGTTAGATCACTTTTTAAACCAAAAATTCTGTTTCACAACAAAATGCTGAAAGAATTCATTTAAAATATGACAAACACAGTACTTGGCCCAGGTTCAAATCAGGGTTTCTCACAGTGACAGAGACACGTCAGTAACATTATTTTGGCATGAAAGATGACCACTAAGATTGACGGTACCAATGTGAAACAAGCATTGATGCTGCTGGGTCTTAGGTGCCATTACTTTCTTGATAACCACGTTAAGAAATGAAACTGAAGACTGCGAAGCCCAGCAGGCAGGTGATGGTGTTACATTAAATAACGGAAGGCACACAGTTAACGATGTCGGTGTCCAACAGAGAGAAAAAAAGGAGCAGTTGCACCTGGAGAAGGAGAGGGGGACTATAAAGTTCTATTTTCAGTTGTGTTACTGACTTGTATCAGATCAGCCAAGGGACATAAGCAGAAATTTAAGCCTGTAAAATGATCTGAAAACACCTGTTCACAGAGGTATAATGTTTTCGTGACACACTTTTGAAATGCTTTGAATCAGAAGCACAGTGAGGTCGACTTAAAGCCACTGTGACAAAGTGCTACGTTTTCAATTTGAACATAAAAAAATTTCAATTAAACAGTGTTTGTCACTGAAAATGTATTTAGCTCTCCCATCAGTTGGGAGTGCTGGGAAACTCAGTAACAAAACATTCCAGTAAAAATATCTCTTCACTATAATAGGTTTGAGGTTACGGCCTTTCATATTATTCATCAATATGATTTTCATCTTTCTTCACAGTCAGGTTTTTCCTTAATAAGAGACGCACAACCCACATGCCAAAAAAGCTTTTAAAACAACCAATTCCAATATGCAGCTGGATACACTTTCTTTTGGCTCTTCTGCCATGGCAGCATAATGTTGTTTATAGTTTATTAGAAGCGGCTATCTCAATTGCCAGTCTTGAAAGTTTACATGAATACTTCAGAATATACACTGGCCAACTCATGCAACTGAAAGCGTGGAGTGCAAAACCCAACACATCCCAAGAGATACTCTGATTTACTCAGAGTATTTTTCTAGTCATCACATGCAGACCTGCAGCACGAACCACTACGCAGCTACCGTCTTGAGCTGCTATATGTCACTACCAGGCAGACTAGCACTGTTCTTTACAAGGAGGCAGACAAGTTAGATAAAAATACCTTTTTTTAAAAAACCAAGTTATTTGAAAATAAAACTATTAACAAAACTTATATCTCAGAGCCTGAGAATATAATCTGTCACCTCAATAAGATAACTAATTAAAATAACAGATTAGAAATGGCACATACTTGCCTCTGAAAGTTAATGAAAAATACAGTTACTGAACTGATAATATCAAGGTACAACCTCTCCTACTAGAGCCACTAGGACAGAGCCTTTGATCAGATTTAGGTGAGGACACCAATACTCTAGCAAAGAATACCTTACAGGATGGCAGGTTCTCCTAAGCAGGAAAAAATGTGGGGTTTTTGAACTTACTATCTTACCATCACTCTCTTTGAAGAGCTGAGCTTGATCAGGTAGAGTAACCTCTAATTCTTGTCTGTCCTGCTCTAATTCAAGCCTGAGTAGACAGTACCTGACCTCATCACAGACAATCTAGCCACAGAGTCCAGGTGTCGGGAAGAGATGCTTGATAAGAGGGCCTCCGTCACAAAACCAACCATAAAAGTCCCAGAAGTGTGTCTCAAATCAATTCACCCTCCAGGGGCTGAAAAAGTTGCATACAATTAGTTCTAGATGCAAATCATTCAATAACTTCTAACAGATGTAGATACATTATTTGACCTCTTATTTAGTTGTTTGTTCTGCTTTTATTTACAGTTACAATNCACCAAATGATTGATAGTAAATACCATTCTCCTTTTCAGAAACAATACAAAATAAAAACAACGTGAATCAGTATATCACGATACATAATTGCTAAAATAAATACTACAGCAAAAAAAGAATTCAGGTTGATTATTTAAATGTTTGTCAATTTAAACCATCACAGAAAGTGCTTATTTAAAGCACTGATTGAAATCATTCCATCCCGGAGGCAGGAGATTGCTTCTGCCCTCAAAGTTAAAAATAATATCACCATTAACCTCAGCAACAATTTTCTAATTGCCAAAGATTACAAATCTTTTATGCAACATTCATCCACAGAGAATTCAATCACTCTGCCTTCCAAAACCACTACCGTAATAGTAGTTGCAAGGCAAGTCCCTTTTAAAAAAAGTCAAACTTACGTGATGTATTTTATATGAAAGCATAAAACATTTTGCAAAATTAAAAAGTCTGTCATACCAATCTCTTTGTAAATTAACATAGCACCTCACATTACTATTTATGCATGAAACATAAGCAAGAAGAGGGGCTGCTCGGAGCTCTTCTCTGACGTGTCGATGCCAATTGGCACTATGAAACAGGCAGCTGGTCCTACATTTTGTTCTCTAAGTCCTGAGCAATAAGGACTGTCGATACGTGCCAGCAAACCAGGGTCCATCAGTAGAAACAAAGAGGGCAAAGTTTAGTTTTCAGAGCATCCAGAGTTACAAAACTGTTAGTGCTCTTTCAAGAGCCATAAAGAAATGCTGCCAAAATGCACACTCATGCTTCTCTGTTCCTCTCAAACACAGAGAGGTAAAACAGTATTCATTCTAAATCACAGAAATAACCCTCACACATACATCTCTCGGGTTTTGGATCTCAGGCAGTATATAAACAATGCTACATTGAAACTGATAGTAGCTTTCCTATGGCTGCCTGGTGATCTTGTTCGGACAGTGTGTTACTAAATGCATCCAGATCTTAGAGCAATCTAAAATTAAGGCAAGCTACAATGCAAAAACCACATGCTACTCTACCTTTCTCCTCTACTCACATTCTTGCCTTCAAGTCCCAAGCTCCACTTCTCGTCTCCCTCACCCTCTTCCTGCATTGGAGTCCCTGTGCCATGTTATTCTGGAAGGAACACTGGATGCTTGCAAGTGCATGGACAGAAAGGGTAGCAACAGCTGTTTTTCAAGCAGTTACTAAAAAAGTTACTTTCCTTGTCATGGTTCAGAGTTAACTGCATCTCCAACGCCTGACCAGCAAGTACACAGCATGAAGCCACTCGCCTTCACCTCTCTCCGACAGGAATCCCAGCAGCATCCTGCCCACAGCCAGACCCAAGGGGGCATAGTCCTCACGTCAGCAGCTGCGATCAGCTGTGCTCAGCATCGTGATCCCAGTATCAGGTGATCGTTATCATAGGCCTTTCACAACAAAATCTTGTTTAATCTCAACTATAGGAGAATATGAGTTATAACAACTATCTGTATGTACTGTAATCCCACTGACCGGTCAGTGTGGTGTCTCCCAGTTAACGCCACTTTGGGGAAACGAGGTTCAGTCTCCTTCCCAGCTTTGCTACTTGTGAACTGGAGACTGGTTTTACCTATTTTGTAGTTATGTTCCTGCTTCTCCCTGCGTGATTTCCCTTTTCTTCCATACCAATAAAGGGCTGAATTTAGGATGATCAGGAGTCAATATCTAATGAATACACTAGTTTTGTTCAGTGGAATCATCCAGACTCTTGTCCAACTTCCCTGTTTCTCAGCAGAAATAAACCCACTGTAACCACATCACATATATGTCAGAATAAAAAAAACATTAAAAGCACCTTCCCTATCCTATATAGCCTCCTGTACAGCTTTAAAAAGACCTAGGTAATTAAAGAAAAAAAAAATATTCACACTCAAATGCAGGAAAGTAGATGAAAGCTCAGGACTATGAACATTAAGAAAACTATGACAAGCATGTTTCGTCCTCCCCTTGCTCCTGCTCCCACACTAAGTTTCCATTCCTGAAGCACACAGCCTCCGATCGGTATTTTATTTAATGCTGATCACAATCAGATACTTCAATACCTCAGCTTCAGCGTGTGTTTGAAGGAAACATACATTTCAGGGAAAGTTCAGGCAATTCTGAGGTGCAGCCCACGTGCAGACTACCTGCAAATAAATCATGTGCCCATTTAAAAAGCAAGTTTAAAGAAGGGCAAGTGAGCCGTGGCACACCAGAGAACTATATTATGGGCCATGCACTTTCACTTATCAGAAGAAATGTTTCATGCCCTCCAGCAGTTTTCTATCTGGTAGAGAATGAAAAAGTAAAGAGATTTGTTACATTGAAAAGCGTATTGATTGAAAGCAGTACTGTATGACAGTTTCAGCTATTATAACAGAACTTAATAAAATCAAATGTTTATCCCTGAAGGGGATTTTGAAAAATACAGGCTTTTTCAACATTTATGACAATGAGAAAATTTGCAAGGGATAACATTTTAGCACTGAAAGTAAATGCAAATAAATGTTCGTTTCTCCAGGGGAGCTTTGAGGTTTGCCGCCATGACGTTCTATGGATAATTGCATTGTGGTTTAGCAGTTAAAACACGTACTTTGATTGTCTGGCTGGAGATGTCAGCTGCTCACACAGCTGTGAATCAGACAAGGTCGGAGATGATGAGAGCCGGCAATGTTTCAGCATCATAATCAATTTGTATCAGCAGCAGTAGGATTGGTACTCCGTGCTGCCACGCAGCTCTCAGAAGTTCGTTATGGCACCCAGCCGGAAGAATGGTGCTCCTTCCTCTCCCCTCATCTGCTTCGCTCTATGACTCGACAACTCGGACCCTGCTCTCCCCAGAGCCTGAGCCCCTGTCCCAGCTGTGTCACACCTAACCACCCAACAGCTACTTTCCTGGAATAACTTTTCTACCAGAGTGGAAAGAAAGGTAGATTTTTCCATTCAGATTATTTTACGGCCCGCAAATTACTCTAGACCTGAAAGCCTAGTCTTAAGAAGTACTTTCTGTTCTTTTATTTTTTGAATGTGATCACGACAGTTCACTTATACCAGATCAGGAACAGCTTTGCCATCTAAATATCAGCCCTTACGGCATAAATGGGCAGTTATTTAAACTACAATTTACACACTCTTACCAGTCTACTTACCCTGACTCGACTATTTATTAGTATTCTGTCACCTGCAAACCTTTTTTCTTGTAAACTGCAATGAAATTTACATTTTTTTAAAGCTATGCAGCTTTTGAATGAAATCTCTACATTTGGCAGTAAGTTTTAAACTGCTTTAATAAAAACACTAGCTGAAGTGTTTAACACTAGCTAAGCAACAGGAGTAAAAGCATGCAAACAGCCTGAAAGAAAGAAATTCTCCAACTTGTTGCAAGTACTGATTCTGCATATAACTTATAATGGCCAGAGATCATGAGCTGTCTGTATGCGTATCTTTGTCGGGATGGAAACTTCCTGTCAGACTTGCCTTATCTGTCGTCTTTGATGTCTTATTACCTTCAGGGTGAACTGAAACTCTACAGGGCTAATAAAGACAAAGGGTCATTAAATCTTCATGATCTTCTTTTACATGGAAGATCTCTTAGGCTGGCCATGAGCCAGAGAAACTGGTCTGTCCAGCTGGACTGGTATCTACTAACAGAGTCATTGATGGTGAACTTGATGACAATGTGAACCTGACTGGGAAGTCAGCAGCCGAAGGGAACTTGTAGTTATAAAAGCTGTTTTAAAGAAGAAAGAGCCTCACTCATACTTACTCCCTATTTCAGAAGGCGGTGGCACAGGGCATACATTTCCGAACTTGTTACAGAGGTTTTCAAACTTGGGCATGCACGCATACCGGTAGGAATATGCAGATCATTTTAATCGGTGCAGATGTGCCACACGGTGTGAGCAGCAACAGCTCATATTACTGCTTGTCTTTGGCATCCCGCCCCAGATGCAGGCTGAGCACCCCAGCTACTGCTGACACGTACGGCTCCTCCTGGGTCTGCTTGGGTCCCAGCACACGCAGGGACCTGCCCGGTGGAAAGACCCACGGGCAAACAGAGCACAATTCGTTGAGGTATAGCATTCCCTGCATGGATGAAGGTTTAAGGTTCATGGGATGCTCAGGTACAAAAGCATGGTCACAAAATTGCCTGCACAGCAGGGGACATGGACATGAGCGAGGAGGCTTGCTGTGCTGGGGCACAGAGTAGGGAGGATGGCAGTAGGGTCCACAGGGTGGGTGAGTTTACTCGAACTCTCAGGTTTTAACAAATACTACAGTGAAGAAGTGGAGCCAGAGGCGTATGACTTTCTGTATATAATTATAGCAGCTGCTGCCCTTAAATTAGTTTTGCGAACTCTCCTTTCAAGGGCGTAGATTCAAACCAAAGGGCATTACAGAAGGAGTATATAAGCATTGTGTTCCTTTTTTCTAGATCTATCAGTATCTATGCTGTGCTTGAAGTGAAGAGCAAGCGCTGAACCTTGAGACCCAAGAAATATTAGTGCCAGATACCTTTGGATTGCCTTCCTGGGTCACAAAACTTGACCCATCTCATGCGTGACTGTTTCCAAAGAGATCAGCATGTCCAAAGGCTCCTGGGGATGGGGGAAAGCTGCAGCACTGCCCTTAGTTTCACTTCTCTGAAGGCAATACCTATGTGCTGAGGAAGCAAGCTAGACGGGCCAGGTGAAGGGGGATAGGGCTGAAGGGTCCTGAGAGCAAGGGAAAATTTAGAGGTGCTGGATCCAGTACCTGGAAACCCAGCAACTAGTATGGGGCCTTCCTACGGGGCCAAGACTGCCGCAGAGAATTGCAGCCCCCGGCAAAAACTAGACAGCAGCAAAACAAAGCATCCATATGCCAGGATATTGTTTAAAAATTGAAACTGCTTGAAGCCGAAACTCAGTTTTAAGGAATAATTTACACCACAAATATTTGGATCTCCAACAAGAGGGAGGAAGGAGAAATACTACTCTGGTCCAAAAGAGCTACTGAAAGCATGACATTTAAGACAGAGCTAGAACAATCTGCCGTGTTAACTAACCCCACGTGACAGAAGAATACGAATTTGCTGTCTCTCACACTATTAAACACAAAAATGTTAAAGTTCCTGACCTGCAGAATGAAATCGATCAAAATCCTACTGCCCCAAAACTGTATTTAAATTTGTTTATTACACATCCAGGCTGGACACCGGGTTAAGCAGCACTAGCTAACAAGTCTTCACCATTGCCTATGTCGTGCGGTAAGCAGTATCAGTAGCACGAATCAGCACATTTTTAAGGAATTTAAGAAGTTGCTCATTTCTGAGCCTTGATCCAACTTTAGAGATTGCTTATGTATCTAAGGACGTGGCCCCAGGAGTGCTACCTCAGGGTATCAAGTTAAAATGCGTCAGGCACTCTAACAACTGCGGTCTGAACATGCCTGTTCGGTAGCTGTGAAATACCCTCCCCATCTAGGGCGATGGATAAGCCGCTGAGCATCGACCATGCAGCAAGAGTACGCACACAGACACTTCCTATGGAGTAGTCCGAGTTACTCAAGTTCATGGAGAAACTTAAATGACTTTCATAACTTGAAAGCACCTAAGAATCAAAATTGATTTAATTAAACCAGTGGCAATCAGTTGGCTGCCTGTGTGCCCAAACATGGAAGCACTGATCCAAGCTAAGCTGGCAGGCTACATTTAAAATTAATTGACTTTTTGATTTTTATAAAAATTGAAGAAGACTTAATTCCACACCCAATGATACAGCTGTGAATGGTAGCGATAAGAGCTCCTACTTCCAATTACGTATTTTTACACCATTTTAATCAATTTTAAGACACAGTTTTGTACAGCAAATAAGCATATAGCATAGACCTAAAAATCAAACAAGCGTGGTTTTGTAGGGTGAAATTCATAACGCTGTGACATGATATCCAAGAATCAAAACTTGGATAAACTAAACAAAATGACAGAAATGTTCCTACGTATCATTTTGGCTTATATTTTAGGCCACTGGTGTGGAATTTATAAGCAGATTTGAGACTTGCATATCAACATGACCTCACCTATGTAAATATTTATTCAAACATTTAGGCACTTTGGAGAGGATTCTAGATTAGAAACTGAATGAAATTACTATAAAAGGAAAACCATCCCAGCAGTTTCTTTTTAAAAACTATAAAGCCTCAAAGACTTCACCTTACAACTAGGCTATAACATCCATAAAAACTCAAAACGGTTGTTTGATTTATTCTTCTATTTTATAAAATCTTAAGCCATTAATCCTTCATGGCCTTTACTCAAAAGTATGATAGATAAATTTTCATCGCTAAGTTTCCTTAAGTAGTTTAGTATCAGAGGAACTGGTTTTGAATTAGAGTTAGCAGATCCGGATAAATTTAGAAAAAAAAAAAAATAAAATTGTTAGCTTTCTCTTCTTTCAACACAGCATAAACACCTTCTGCTATTAGGATCAGAAACTAAGAAAAAAGAAAAAAATCCAAAGATCACCAAAATAAAAATATTAGGTCATTAGTTCATATTTGATAGAAGTCAAACATTATCTTCCAACTGTCAACTATCATCTCCAATTAAATGGAATAAGTTTCCCCCTGTCAATGCCTGAAAAGATGCTCACCATCATAGCACAGCCTACACCCAGGTGAGTTCAGGTTATCACTTTGTGAAGGGCTAAAAAACCGTGTTAACTGGTACGAACACAAGTGTACAGATAATAGGTCCTGTTCTGACAGTCTGATTTACAGCTGCTCTGCTGGTACCTTCACGTGTTTGGTAACTTTACAGTAGTTTACCCATTCGCCTTCACTGAAGTCATCTCATTTTCCTTAAAGGAGGAGAATATGCACACGAGCTATTACCATAGTACGCAGCATTTCCGAAGTTCCCTTCCCAACCTTAACCTCACAGCAACTTGTTTGTTGTGGCGGGCCTGAAGATGACAGGAAGTTCACCCCAATGAATCAGGGAGGAATTAATCATACTTTCAAGCACCCGTATTTTATACGCACAGCAGGCTCATTTAAACACAGCTGGCAGGGTGCCCTCTTCTCCAGGCCTTACCTCAGCATTCAGGTTTCCATAGTCTCAGACAACGCTAGTTAAGACTCTCACCATTATCTTCTGACCTTTGCCTTTTTTTTTTTTGTCTTTGTAAGTTAATCAGTAACCAGAGACTTCTGCCAACAGTTCATGCTACTGATTTCAAGGTCCTGCGGCACACAAAGCATTAAGTGATTCTGTATGTGGCTACAAACATTAGCCATTTATAAAGCAAATTCCCTCCCTTCACGTTTAAGCTCCCCAATCTTTCCCTACACTATGATTAAAATAAAAAGGTGTATTTCACATACTGCAACACTGTATCAGCAACTCTAAAAACCAACTGTATCAGGCAAAATGCTCTTATCCACACCTACAGATCATAAGGAGCATTGCCATGTGCCTATTTGAGAGGGCTAAGAGAAACAAAGAGAGCAAGACATTTTTTATGAGACAGTCCCTGAGCTTTAATTTCTCACCGTCGTTATCCACATCAGTTTACGACTGCGAACAAGCACAGGCAGAATATAAGGTACGATCTATTACTACAATTGTTTTTAAAGTCTTCACCTCATAGGGTTAGGAAAAAACAATGATATGCGACATAGCCATAACCATAAAACTGCAGATGGTAGCTGAGCTACTTTGTTCTTGTCTAATACTGACATCTCATTAAACTGAGCGCTTAAATGTTAAACTTTGAGAAGAGAACCTTTTAGTAAATGCTAGTTAAAATAGATAAATCATTCTGATTAAGCATCCATCCTTTCCTTTGCTCAGCTTTCAAGCTCATTGTTTGTTATTTCATCCTTTATGTAGTTTGCCACTTCTCAATCTTCCAGACTAGACAGCTCCAAAACTTCTAAATAAAGGAAAAAGTGGAAGGGGGG
>VYXH01009397.1:201037-243654 GCA_013397275.1 Burhinus bistriatus | reverse complement strand
TAAACGATTCTATGATTCTGTAACCCACCAGGCTGAACTGAAATCTTTCTGCCACTCCTGCAGAAGCTGGGCTGTTGGAAAAAACCAGAATTCAAGATTAATTGAAATACCAGAAAAAGGAAGACAGAGAGGATATTCTTCCTAAATTCTTTCCTTACCCAAAATTATCTGCTAATTATCAATTCATGGAGTTTTGCTAATTTGATAGATGTTTTTCTTTTGCTGTTAAACTCCATTAAAATTTTTGCTAATCCATGGATAGGAAAAAACCAGACCGTTAAGGATGATGTATAGTTTCAGTGGCAGCTTTTCATGCTATATTATTATAACAGCACTTATGCCTCTAAACCACGATTGAGATTGTGTTGTTTAGACATGTAATGAGATCCCACTTCTGCCACAAGATGCTGCCAGCAGTGAAGCTGCACAGAGTTTGCGCAGGGAGGGTAGGGGGCGTGAAGGAAGGCACAGGGTGAGGAAGGTACTATCCCCAGTTTATGGACGGTCTGGAAGAGAGAATTAGAACAAATTAGATGCCTGAGACCCTGCCATTTTCCAATTTATCTTGAATCACAATGTTTTCTTAATTTTTTTTTTTTTTTTTTGCAGCAGGTGTCCCAATTTAGAAAATAATATCAAAGACCCTTGGCTGTCAGTCTTATTAAATCACAAAGGGGTTCATCAGGACCCACACTTGTCACAAGCACACGCTCACCTCACAGAAAGCCAGAAAATAGTTTTTTTTATTATGAGCCACAAGAAAAGCTAGCAAAAAAAAGTATGTTTTGCATCAGATGTGTTGATTAATCCTCCCTTTTAGAATTATTTTTAAATAAATATAAAATAAAGCTTTTAATCAGTACAAGTGTATTTGTCTCTGAAATCTGTTTCTGACTAATTGTCAGCACATGCCCAATTTTTGTCCCTGACTTGATGAACTTCTTGGTTTTGCGTTGTAAATCTGGCCTTACAACTTCATTGTATTGAATATAAACTGCTTTACCAGCCAGTCAACCATGCCTAGTCATTTAATAATAATAACAATCATTATTTTTGAAGTCCATGGCCACAGAGTGATCATACCCTGGGTTCTGTTGCTAATGGGAAAAGGAATATAAAAATATTATCTGATTTGACAGGTGCATCTGCCACAAAATCTGGCCAAATATTCTTCCTTCAGGAGCAGTCTTTTGCATAAGTGCATAGACTTTTTTTTTTCCCCTGGGTTTATATGTATTTTTCTATTGCCAATGCTACTTCTATTGAGTGATAAAATCTATAAGAAATTAATTTTGTTCATCTTTTGAAAGTATAGTTTCTGTTTATGTTGAAAGGAATTTGTACACAATATTTCAGGTGAGCTCAGAAATATGGCAGTCATGTGGGCCTTACTTCTTAAAATCACTTAGCCTATGATGAAAGCTAGGCATACATTTACATCATGTATGAATACAAGGAATCTTTAATAGCTATATCCCTCTGACATGGCAACATAGGTCATGAGATACCTTGTTACAAAAAACTTGGTTCTGAATTTTGCAAGTATCCAAAGCATTCCCTAAGATTTTTAAAAGAAAAAGAAATGGGCAAGTCCAGTTTTTACAGTGTCGTTGGAAAACAACAAAGATTCAGTAGTATGTGAAATATCACCTCTGGGCTTGCTCATTATATAAATAATGAATAGCCATAATAACCGTGTCATTTAATTGACACATAGTTAATTTTTGAGTATATGTATCTGCCCTGGAAAATGAAAAGTAGCTGCTTCTTAATTACATACTAGTTACAAGGCTATGACCCATGACTAATATAGAATGTTATCTGGCTGTCAGGAGTATTCTCAAAGAAATGTATTCAGTATGATGTGTGACCTGAGTTCAGGCTTACCAACTGAACAGTAAGTGATTCAGAACCTAGAGCATTTCCTACCAACTGAAAATACTAATCTAATTTAGAAAAATCCTTTTAAGTATTGATTAATCTCTGCACTGAAGATAGAGATGGATGTTTTTCAAAAGAAACATCTTTAAGTAGCATGATATGATGAAGGATGGTTATTTAGTATTAAAAGTCTTTCAGATTAACTTCCGTTTGCACTTCTTTTTAAACTCTTTCTTTTATATCATATTTTCTTTACGGACCTAGCAATTGCAATTCTTAAATTTAACCACAAAGGCATCTCTGTTGTCAATGTTAGAATTTGGATCATCAGATCCAGTCTGGCTTCTAAAGGTACTGTTGTTGCTGTTAGGGAGAACTACTGTATTGCATGGTGGTGTGTCTGTAGCTGGAGGGAGAAACCCATGTTCAAGTTGAAATATCTTTTGGTTGGTTGGTTGATTGGTTTGTTTTCAACAAAGTTTTGCTCCTAGATTGAAACTTGTTACTGTGACACTATAAACAATTTCTCTTTTTATTAAAGTCATCACTGGTATTCCAAAGGAGATCTGGTTTACCATAAAACCAAAACGAAATTAATTAGAGAATTTTTTTTTCATCTCAACATAACAGCAATGGGATATAATTCAGAGCACACTGACGTTCACTTAAAATTTAGATGACTGTTCACTTAGATCATCTTCATATAACTTTTATGACTTCAGACTTTCCTGTATGTATGACACTGCTTGTTTGTCTACAGACATCTGGTCCTCAAGGATCATTGAAGGATGGTGCCAAGAGCTCTCTTCAGAAAAGCTTCAGGGTCCTTAATGAAGCCAAGATGTTAGAAAATGATCTTAAAGGTATGTGCAGTATATGGCATTCAGGCCCATTAAATACAAAAAAACCATTGTGAGACTGCTGTGCTTCTGGAATGAAGCAGCCATATCAGTAGAAAAAAGTATAATTCATTATTTGATTTGAAACTGAACAATTTGTCAGTGAAAAAGATTCTCCTATTTTGGGTCCAAGCATTATATAGGGATTTCTTGGACAGGAAGACTATGGAGGTTGGAGCCTTGGTCTTCTCTTGCTAACTACAGTAAGGGCAAGAGTAAGTCGGGAGGAGAGGGGGATGGAAATACTGGTTCTGATTTACTGAATGCTGTAGCAGAAAATTAGTACAAAACCAGTCCAGCTTTAAATTTTTATTCTTGTCAATACAGAAGCAGGGTTTGCAATGCCAGTCAGAGGTACCATATCTCTTTAGGATGCTTATGGGATTGTGCCAGAAAGGGAAGCATGAGGAGGTAGAATGAAGATGTTTACCAGAGAGTAATGGGAAGGAATTGCTAAGCGTTTTCTTTAAAAAATGAAACTAAACCCATGTCTCTAGAGAAAAATTATTTTCACACACACAGACAGAAAATATTTCTTTGCTCCTAAAGCATAAATACGTGTCTAAATACAGCTCAAATCATAAAGTTTGTAGATTTCAAACCAAATACTTTGGTTTCCCAGTGAAAAATAACACATCTTTAATTTCTATTCAGTACTTTCCACTGGGGGGGGAGGGAGGGGAGCAAAAAGCTGGTAATTCAGATCAGACTGTGCTTGTAATGTCCTTGATATTTTCTCATCAATAAATGAGGGTATTAGTGGAGAATGCCATAGTGTGAGAAGGTAGGGCAGTATGGACACCTATAAGGTTTTTCATGCACATGTGAATAATCAGCTGCAGAAATGCAGGATGAGGAGCAATTGTCTGGGTAGCACTTCTCTGGAACAACACTAAAAAGAAGCATGGAACTTGTGCCAAGTAGAGGTGGAAAAGGCAGATGTCATAGAGGAATGCATGAATAGGAGCATGGCTTTCCAAAACACATGAAACAATCATTCCACTGTGTTCGGGGTTCCTAGTGCTCTAGCTGTTACTGGCTACAGTTCTGGGCACTGAACTTCATGAGGGCTGAGGTGGCTTGCAGAGAGTCCTGAAGACATCATGAAGACTAATTAGAGATCTAGCAGAGAAGGGGAGAGGAGAAAATTTGAAATAATTTAATTTTGTAGGCTGAAAAAGAGACTTCATATTCTTCAGTTATGTCAAGGTTTGTCCAAAGAAGATGGGACTAACATATCTCAAATGCACTGATAGAGATCACATATTAGGAAAATCTTCCTTGTAATTAAAATACAGAAGTACTGGAACTAATTACTGAGGAGATTAGGGAGATTCAACCTTTGAATATCTTTGAAAACAGCTTAGACAAACATCAGCGAGGAATGACTGCTGGTCAGAAGGAGAAAAATGATCTTTGGACAAACATCTGTTCTGACCTTATGATTCAATGGTCTTCTGATCATTGCAGCCAAAAGCAGTTTATTTCTTGCATCTTTATCCAGACACATTGTTTTATAGATCCTCTAAGAAAATACTTCTTGCAGCAGCAATGAAGCATCTGTTTAACAGTACTCAACACTTCTTTCTCCACAGCAGTCTTAGAAAGGAGTTGAAAAAATAATTCATTTTGACTAAACCTGAGGGGAAATAAGTATGATACAATTATCCACTTTCAAGTAGAGCAACACTGAGTTTCACACATCTGCCTTTGTGAAAAATGGTACATGTTACTGCTTTAATTGCTTTGTTTTTACATATAACAGAGAAAGCAGCTTAGCAGCGTACAGTGTTTGTACCACCAGTATGGTAAAGCCTGAGAGAAGGATCAATTAGCTGAGTCCTCCACACAACTATTTTGAAAGTCTTTCATTGAAATACTGAGTAATATTTTGATTAGTCTACACAGAATAAGTTCAGGTTGATACCTTTGTGGTTTATTCCAAATTAGTACATTGTAATCCCCTCCCTTATGTAATTTGAAATTTTCTCGTGTATATTTTGAGAAGCTTGTGTCCAGTCACTGTAGTTTTTTAAAGATTCTTTCATACTAGATATGTTATAGTTTAATCTGATTCAATTGGCTGAAGCTATAATAGGGTTAACCTGGAATTAACGACAAGGATGGGAAAAGCATAGCACTTCAAAACCTATGTAAGAAAACAGATTTAGGACTCGGAAGAAATAAAGATGAGGAGAGGAAAACAGCTACCATATGATATTTTTTGCTCATCATAAGATCTGAAAATCAAGCTGGATTTTATTTTGTTTTGTTACATGCATCAGAACTAGAAAAATCACACTGTAAATATTCAAGGTCGGGATTTAAACTGCTTGTCACAGAGACAATGCCTGAAGCTTCCCTGTCACGCTAGAGTAGTTAAAATACTTTTTATTAGAAACAAGACAGATTTTTATAATAAAGCCCAGTCTTTCAGGTTTAAACATACAAAGTTTTCCTTGGCCTCCTGGGAGGTGCATTACAGAAAGCATACAGCATGAAGGATGAGATCCATACAACTTAGAGTCATCTTTTGGCTATTACTACACTTTCATTTAGTTTTGGCAGCTCTAGGATTTCCAACTGCAGTTAACAAGTAAACATAATGTTTAATAAGGTCATAAAGCATGATGTTTCGTAAGGTCATTAACTACATTTCACTGTCATACCCTGTTCGAAAGTTAAAAACATTGTTATTTTCTTGTAGCTGCTCTGAGAAAAAAAAAATGTGCCTGCAGTTACTAGTAAATCTTGGATGTATATTTAGGGTGTTCTTTATTGTGACTCTTTACTGCCAGATTCAGTACAGATGTAGGGCTGGAGGGGCGCATTTCAGTAAATATGTTACAGAAAATCACAAAACTACAAGAGGAGGCCAGTGTGCAATTTAAGGAGCATGGCTGAAGTAGAACAAATAGGGATGCTGTTAATGCCCCTTTCTGGAACGCAAAGTACTGCCGTGGATAGTGTATAGGAAACACTAAAACAGCAGCGCTGCCTCTTCCCTGCCGCAGTGTTCCTCTGAGCAGACTAGACAATGCAGAGTGGAGTCCATAGCTTTGTGTGCCCCCCGGGCAGTTATATCAGAGTAATCATGTGTTCCACATAGCACAGCGCCCTGTTTTCAAGGACAAAATAAAATAGTGTCTGTACTTGGATATATGTCAATTCCATGTACCCAGAAGACTGTCCAGTTTTACCCTTAGAAAAGATGTATTACAACCTCAATAAGACATTAATTCAGAGATTTTTGAAAGCAGTATGTTATTCTTCCATTTTACACCAGTGAGAATTTAAGTTGATAACAGTTTCATAATTCAGAAGTGAAGGTCTGAACTGTCAAAAGATTCATAAAGCAATCCTAATGCAAACAGGGAGTAGTGCTTAAAATGCATGTATTAGCTCTTTGTCTATGTTCTTGCCCCGTACTGAAGGGTAATGAGATGAAGCTTTCTTAATGCTCTGTGATATGGCTTGAAGTCCTTCATACAGACCAACATTCCGAACTTTTCACAGTACACCTTTTTGCACCTGAGAAACCATGGCCATGCTCCACAGCGTGACCCACAGAGATCAGTTGATGTTGTGCCCAGAATGCAGATGCATAAGAATAAAATGCAGTGACAGAGTTCTTTTTCCCCCCACCTCTCCTTTGCTCCAAAGGGGTGATGTTATTAGTATTATGAGCATAATCCCTTCTGGATGTCTTGGTGTTTCCAGGATAGAAAGCAGGAGTTGAGTGTAAAACTAATAGAATGATGTTTTCTTACGATTCTTATAACGCCACCCTGTTCAGAGTCTCGACTGGAAGTGCAGGATGGATGATGGGCACTCTATAAAGATCTCGTAGACAGAAGTAATCGTTAGTTTAAAATTTCTCTGTCTGCACTATAGGTAGTACATTAGTTAAAGTAACGAAGATCCGTAAGCCCCTCAACTAATATACACTCCAGAAATCCAGGCTGGGCTGTGGTGGAGGTGGGAATATTTTCTTGCTACATTATGACATTCCCCTGATTTGTGGCCAATTACCCTAGTTATAAAACGGCTGTTAATCACGGAAATGTTTTATATTACCACCAAAAACTGCTGAAACAGTCCTTACAAAGCAAAGCTTCTGACAGAAGCTATTAAAATGGAGATTTAGTCATTTCTCTCTCTGTAGGACTAGGAGTTAGAAGGAATAATCCTGGTGGGGAAGCAAAATCTGTATGTAGTGCTCTGGCTAAGAAGGAGTTTTGAAATTTTGTCTAGAAATGAGTGAATGGCTGCTGCCTGCCAGCTTCATTCTCTCTGTGCCTTAAGGGATTTTCAGTTTGCCAGGAGCAATTTTTCTTCCTTTTAATTTTGAATTTACTGTTTTAAAAATATACTTGCCCCAGTGCAGATTTGAGACTATATACAGACTTTGTCAAAACTGATCAATGAAAAGCGAAAATAAGATATATAAACTCCTCTTCAGCTGGAGACTGCTGTCAGGTGGCTACTGAAATTCAGCTCATCATTTCTTTTGCTTAAGAATTGACAAGTTGAGAGGGCCTTGTCTTGTCTGACAACACATGAATATTTTTAGCTAAAACATTTTCCAGAAGATAAGCACAGCTAAATCCCTTGTTTATGTATTCTCCTCTGCTTTGTATTTTTGCTGACCTGGCATATTGCATTCAGCAAATTATTGCATTAGTTTGATGACCAACATAATATTCATAAAAAAACTGCAGTCGGTGCTGAAAGTAGTCTTTTTAAAAAGTCAACCATCATTAGCTGTATTTCTCTAGTTATATCTCTTTCCCCTGTTTGTTCCTAATGCCAGTTTCTAAGTCTTGCTTATTTTAAGGGAAAAAAATTTAGCTTGTGACCCATCTTCCTCTTTATAGGATGAGACTGTGGGGAGCAAGAATGCTATTTGGAAGAAGGAAAAACAAAGAAAGGGATGTGTGTAACTGCCAGTTCATTTGTGCAGTATCCAATCAATAAAAAAAGATGCATGTGTTCCTCCTTGGTAGATTTCCACCTTTATTCTGGTTTTGTGGGTAGCGTAGCCCTATGATATCTTCTTGGACACTTTCACATGGAAAACTGCATTTGGTCATACTATCAGAAGACATCTGTTTTCACTAGCATTGCAATGGTGCCACATCATCTGGAATTAACCAGGGCCACCTATGTATGTGATCTGCAGACACTTGGAAATAATAGTTATCTCTTGTAAAAATAGATCACTGCATATAAACAGTAAGTTCTTAAGTAAGTTCTTAATGAAATGTATGAGTGTAGGGATTTTTTTTTTTTTATTTTGACTTATTTCAGTTTATTCACTTAGAGGAAGAAGGGATGATGCTTTATTCTGTAATACCATGGAAATATAAACAAATTGAAAATCTTTGTTCATGTTAGCCAAGGCAGAAAATCTAAAGGCCCATACCTGCAAAGTCCTTCAGGGTTCTGCTTACTCTTTAGGGTTTAATTTCAGTGATGCATGAATAATTTTGATGATTTGAACAATAAACACTGCATCGATTGTCATCCTATGCCATCTCCATGCAGAGCTAATCAAGTGTAAACAGGATTGAGAGAAATTTGTCAGGATACTCCTCAATCTACCCTTTAATGTGAATTGACAGTGCCTGGCATCTTTCAGTGCAGACCCACTAACCTCTTCCAAGTCAGGTAAGCTACGTAGTTTGGAAAACCTTAGATTGTAGCTGCCTGTATTTTGTCTAGCTTGTGTGATTTACTGGAGGATCTCAGGCTTTCAAATCGTGGAATCATAGAATGGTTAGAGTTGGAAGAGACCTTAAAGATCATCTAGTTCCAACCCACCTGCCATGGACAGGGACACCTCCCACTAGACTAGGTTGCTCAAAGCCCCATCCAACCTGGCCTTGAACACCTCCAGGGATGGGACACCTACAGCCTCTCTGGGCAACCTGTTCCAGTGTCTCACCATCCTCACAGTAAAGAATTTCTTCCTGATATCTAATCTAAATCTACCCTCTTGCAGTTTAAAACCATTACCCCTCGTCCTATCACTACACTCCCTGATAAAAGAGTCCCTCCCCATCTTTCCTGTAGGCCCCCTTTAAGTACTGGAAGATTGCTAGAAGGTCTCCCCAAAGCCTTCTCATCCCCAGGCTGAACAACCCCAACTCTCTCAGCCCGTCTTCATAGGAGAGGTGCGCCAGCCCTCTGATCATCTTCGTGGCCCTCCTCTGGACTCGCTCCAACAGGTCCATGTCCTTCTTATGTTGGGGGCTCCAGAGCTGGACACAGTACTCCAGGTGGGATCTCGCGAGAGCAGAGTAAAGGGGCAGAATCACCTTCCTCGACCTGCTGGTCAAGCTTCTTTTGATGCAGCCCAGGATGTGGTTGGCTTTCTTGGCTGCAAGTGCACATTGCTGGCTCATGTTGAGCTGCTCATCAACCAACACCCCCTAGTCCTTCTCCTCAGGGCTGCTCTCAATCTATTCTCTGGCCAGTCTGTATTTGTGCATGGGATTGTTCCGACTCATGTGCATGACCTTGCACTTGGCCTTCTTGAACTTCATGATGTTGGCACGGGCCCACCTCTCAAGCTTGTCCAGGTCCCTCCGGATGGCAACCCTTCCCTCCAACATGTCAACCGCTCCACACATCTTGGTGTCATTGGCAAACTTGCTGAGTGTGCACTCAATCCCACTGTCCGTGTTGCCAACAAAGATGTTAAAAAGCACCAGTCCCAGTACCAACCCTTGAGGAACACCACTCATCACTGGTCACCACTTGGACATTGAACCATTGACCACAACTCTGAGTTGCGCAACTGATAGCTCCAGCATTTTTCAAAAATGCTAATAATTAAAGGATGGGGAAAAGCTCACATGAAGTCAGTTCAGTTCATGATTCGTACACAAAATTAGCTCAGTGCATAGTGAAAAGGCCATCTGGATTACAGTACAGGAAGTTACTTCAAAATATAACTATATGTTAGTATAACTGTGCAAATGGAACAATTTCCTTGAAAAGCTGACATGAACCTTAGTATCTCCTCACATCTCTTTATGTAAGAGCCTTCCTCAGGGCAGTTATTTATGGCTTTATTATTGTAATATTTTTTAAAACACAGTTAAAATGTATTTGAGGAATGAAAAGGAAAAATATTAAACAGGTGGAGTCTCAGTATTCAGTTGCAGGAGGTATAGGGAAACTTATTAAAATCCATAAAATTCAGTTTGCTGCTATGGTTACAAAGCTGAAAACAGAAGCCTGGAAACATGACTCTTCAGAAATATAACCAGGGATAATTAGCATAATGTTGGATCTGGCAGTGTAAAGGGGAGAAAAAGACATAATTTAAGAGTATGCAACAAAGTTAGTACACCACAGGAAATGAATCAAATATCTCAGAAATATTAACACACTTTATAAACACTAACGTCCCAAAAGGCACCAGAGACACCAAGGAAATATCAGGCAGACTGTAATTTCAGATTTAAATGGAGGAAATTAAAACAGTTTTGTTGGTGTTATTACTTAACAAGAAATGAACTTGGGTAAAGTCTCAGAGCATTTAAGATCAGAATCTCGTGAGTTCATCCTAGTTTAACAACATCACATTACCACTAGTCTCATTCAGCAGTGACGACAAAACCTGTCATTTAAAAATAAAGGTGTTTTTGAGGAAAAGAGTGATCTCATAATTTATATGATTCTTCACAACTTTACTGTTGTGTTAACCATGCCTCTTACAGTTGACACAAATGTCCTGCTCCTCTGCAGGACATTTTGCAGGAATGAAGGCTTACCTCCAGGCACTCCTGCCGTCCTGTGTGTTGCTCTACTTTAAATAAAGCAAACAGATTTCTTCCTGAATGACATTTCAAAGGGTATAACAACAAAAGTATGATTCTCATTTAAATTCCATCCACTATTTCAGCCTTCCTATAATCTTGGAAAAATAAGTTAATTATTTCTTGTAGGTAATACACATTTTGTTTGATTTTTCTCTTTACAAATTGATTCTTGTACATCTAGTTTTAAGAAACCTTACTTTTTTAGAGTTTGTGGAACGTGTACCACAATACCTCCTTTTAATCTATTATTCTGTTTATTCTCTCACAAAAGGGTTATAGCCCTGATGCTCTTGGACATGCTGGAGTGCCAATGACACATCTAATGATTGTTCCTTAATAAAAAAAAGATGCTTTTTGGTTTTGACAAATTATGTGACTATAATTCACTGAGAAACCTCATCTCCAGTATGTTTTCCTATCCCAGTGTCTACTTGGATAAGTATCCAAAAACTAGGTGTTTATTTTCAATAACCTGTCACATATCTGAAGGTCACAGTCATACTTTGTATCCTGAACTCCTTTTCTACAAATTATTCTCCTCTTCCTGCTATCAGGCACAGCGATGTTGAATTAGTTTCCCAGTAGGGCATGCCTTTAAGGTAAGAAATTACCAGCTGTCTGTTCAAGAGTTCCACGTTGATATGAAGAAATGATGAAAAATGCCCCCTAAGACAGTAGTTTAAGCATTAACTACCATTTTCTGTGCCAGACTTTGCTTCTAAATGTTGAAATAATGTCTGTTTAAATAGCCATAAAGCTTAGCTGGAATCTCACTTTTGAGAATTTGAATAATCAATGCTATGCTGGATACTGTTCAAAAAAACTCTGAAATTTTTATTCAAAGCAACTGCTGAAGAATAGGAGCTTACCTGTAAAGAATAACTTCAGTTTCATCTGTAATGTACCGAATATGACATACCTGTGCCTTTGATTTGTACTAGTTCTTCAATTTGAACAAATTCTTAGCTTTGAGTTTTATTTACTAGGCAGGCTTTTTCCCAAAAAATTTAGTTATGTTTATTTCATAATAACCTGTTGTTAGTGTATTCTCCTCATATTGATGGTCAGTGTGATGGTGATCTCATGTGTTTTCCTCAAATGTTATGTCAACATTGGTTATCTTTGAGAAAATCCAAGAGAAATGGGCTCTGGCCAGTCTAATTGCAACAGTAAACTGAGCTAATCGATCTTGCCTCTTTCACACTACGTTAAAATCATTCATCCCAGACACCTCCCTTAAGAAGAAAATTTCAGTAATAACTTAATCTAGGAATCAAAGCTGTGACTACATATCATAGCTATTGAATCTGTCAGTGGGTCACTGTGTGAATTTGCATAAATCATACCATCTGTGATTGTCATTTGTTTCTTTCCTCTGTACACCTTAGGAAAACCCTCTGTAAGTATACAACAGTACAAGAAACTCCAGCATGTAGATACCATGGAAGTAGGGAACTTAAAGAAACAGAAGATTATCAGTGAACCCCACAACCAGTTTTACTGGACTTCCTTATTTACACAATACTATATCTTAATGATAAACGGCTTGCTGATTGTTATGCATTTTAAATTCTGTGCAAAGAAAGGGTAATGGAAACAGAGTTAAAGCTTCTGTACTATGTGCACTTTTTACAGAAAAGAGGAATAACCTGGACAGCATGCAGAACAGATTGAAAGATGCTGATGAGAAGAATTCCATTCTCCTGAGAGCTTTGAATGAAACCTTAGGAAAGCTGTCAGCCATTCCTAACGGTAAGCTGGAAAAGTGCTGCGACACTTGACTCATCCCTGCTCTTTTGTTTCATTTTCCGCCGCTTAACATGTGTCTGATTAATCTTTGCTTGTGTCCACACTGTGTCTGCTTTGACCACTGGCCACTGTAATAAGACGAAGATGAGCAATATGAGAGAGGGAACTGGACTGAAAACAGAGACATGGTATCAGTTTGAATTTTGGCACAGTAAAAGGTATCTTGCTTCTGCAATTTACAAAAGGTTTCAGAAAGAAAAGAATTATATCAGGAATTATGATACAATCTGAGACAAAGTCTTTTCTTTAAATGTGAAAAGTCTTTTAATGAAACTACTGTTTAATGAACCATTATAATTTAACTGGTATAATGTAACCCAAGAAGAATAAAGACTTACTGACTTTACAGAAAAAGCAGGATGAAAGTTGCTGGGTTATGTGTTACCTTTCTTCCACACTCCCATTGATTTATGCTGCAGAATCATTTCCAGTCACTTTTTGGTGTTGTATATTGTTTTTAGACTGTAAATTGCTTGGAATGGAACAGGCTTTCCTCAATGAACTCTGAAGTGCTATGCACATTCGTAATTCTATATAGCCAAAAAAAAATTTAAAAAAAAAAATCTGTAATACTCATTAAAATCCCGAAGTCCTGGGATGTTAGCTACTTTGTGTTTTGATAGCAAGAGGCAGGGAGCTACAACGTAGTTTCATTAGAATGGACAGTGGTAAACTGAATATTTCATTTAGAAAATAAGTTTTTTATCAATGTAATTTGCTACGACTTTTCTCTCCAAAGAGCAATTTATAAACTGGAGATATGCCTTAAGAAAAGTCTCTAAAGAAAATCTATATTCTGTCTGATTTGTGATGGTCTGGAAGGTTCAGACTGCAAGTAAAAACTTGGCATGAAAAACAATTTAGTATTCATCTTGCACATTTTTGTGCCTGTAAGATTCCAGATAACTGAAAAGTTTTGTTTGAGATTTAGTGATCCTTGAAATCAGGCATTCACAAAAATTTGTTTCAATATGTCATGCTCATCTTATGCCACTTCCCAGGTTTTGACCACAGGTATTGACATGACTGTTTCTCTTGTTGTGCACAGATAGATCTCTCAGTCAAAGAAAATGGACCTCTAAGGTCAATTGACCTTAGGACACAGAATACTAAATAGAAAACAAGTAAAAAAAATGTGAAATATGCAACCATTAGCAATGTAATAAACTCTTGTCAGATTAGAGTTACAGGGTGCTTGCTCGTGGGACAAGGACACTCATAAAAACAAGTGGATGTGTATTAAGAATGAAATTCAGAGCAAATAAATGGCATGGATAAGAAAATGCAGTAAATTAGTTGTCCAACACGGAAATAACCTATGAGTATGGGGGAGGAAATGACCCTGTCATATATCTTGTTCGTCAAGGATTCAAGAAAGCAGAGAGCAGCTTAAACTAATAATTCTTGTGTCCATGCTATACTAATAGCCAAACAAAAGCAGAAAGATTCAAAATGGGCTAGATGGGTAGATCACCATAGGACAAGGACCCACATGTGCAGGGGTGGCGTAATTTAAAGTTTGGCTGAAAATAAATGTCATTTGTGTGACCAGTAGAGGAAAGTAACACAGTAACTCCAACTTTCACTCTGCCAGAAAGGTGCATGACCGCTAATAATGGCTTCAAAAAGATACTTAGATATGATGAAAAGAGGGAGTGAAAAAAGGCAATCAGTGCTCTCTGTTCTTTCACTTGTCAGTACTGATAATAGTTTATGAAAGGTTCAGTTGTATTTTCAAGATGCTATTGTATTTTGGGGGCTTTTCAGAGCCAAAACTTCAGAAATAAGGGTGGAGTTGTTTGGAGTACAGGTATAATATATCTTTACTCAAGAAAGTAAAAAGGGTCATGTAACTCTCCAGTGTGCAGGACAAACCCACCAATTCTGTATGGCCTTAGGAAGCATCATGTGCTCCCCAGGCCACAGGCTTGATCGCATCAAATGTTCCACAGAAAGAGAAGGACCTACCTAGGAGACCATTTGGAAACCTATGCTGTTGATCCCTTGAAATGGAGACAATATCCCTGTTTCCCATGTCTTCACACAATCGTAGAATCAGGAATGTGCACTCTGCTTCAAGCAAATGTTGGTATAAACTAACTCTTACCAACTATCTCTTAGTCAGAAATAGAAAGAAATCACAACCTCGTGTGCCTTCCCCACTACTGCAATGCAGTCTGTTAACTTCACTACCACAGGAAGCCCCAGTCAGTACGACAAGTGGCACTATCTCTACATGGTTGTTTCAGAGATGTCCAAACTTCTGAGCTGCACTCCAAAATTCTCCTATGACTGAGGCACATGAGAATACCCCAGAGAACACAAGGGGAAAGCAACTCCAAGAACAAATTCACGGGAACCAGGTGACAAAGCATGATCCTGCAGGTCCCACAACTCCACTGTGGTGTGATGGTAGAGTGAGAGTTCACATGGATTCCCCTGCAAGCTGGCATGTCCACTGCAACATTTTCTGCTTGCTCACATCCTCCCATCTGTGGGAATTCAGAAAATTTGGCAGCTCCCTAGCCCAGCACAGCCTGTGCTGCTGGCTCATCGTGTGATGTAATCCCAGCCTGGCAACAGTACCTGAGCTGCTCAACAGCTGCCTAAGTTTTAAAGCAATCTGATTTACTAACACAGGATTTGAATAAATACCTAGCTGTCTGTTTTATCATTTATCAATAGCAGAATCAAAAACATTCTAGACTTGAATATTTTCACCCCAGAGATGAAACTTTCATTTCCATTTTGCAGGCAGAGAGGTGGGGCAGCATTAGACTAATTGTTTGCTCAAGGTTACCAAGCATGTGATTAACTTAGTCAATGGACCCTTGGTCTCCTGATTCACAAGATTATTTGTCACAATTTCAGCTGAAACTCGTGAAGTTAGATTCTTGTCCTCTGTATATCAGAACATTTAAAGTCCTGTTTCTATTATAAGTATCAAATATTGAATCTGACACTTGATCAGAGGTTAACTAGTGAGTCAACAGCAACAACAAAATTGCACAAAAATTTATCTCATAAAAATTATTTATCCTTTACATACAAAGGAGGCTGGAGTATTTTCTCTTCTTTAGGTGCATGTGATGTCTCAAAAAAAGATATAAAGGGCCAGATTCTGCAAGCCACACTTATAACTAGTGTAACATCTTACTACATGTGAAGTAGGAGCTCTCAAAGAACGACACAACACAATTTAAGATGGTAGATTTTTGACCAAACTTTGTTCTTAAGATGTGTGAAGGAAACTTTTGTACTCTAGGCAATCATTTAATTATCCTTTTCTGCCTACAGATACAGCTATAAAGGTTCAGGCAGCCAAAGACAAAGCAAGACAAGCCAACGGTATGGCAAATGATGTCCTGGCCCAGATTAAAGACCTCAATCAGAATCTCCTGGGCTTGAGAAACAACTACAGTAAACTTGCAGACGACGTGGCAAAAACAAATGCTGTTGTGAAGGATCCTGTCAAGAACAGTAAGATCTTTTTTGGGTTGCTTGGTGGTGGTTTTTTTCAGTTTGTGGTTTTTATTTCACATCTCAAAATGAAACAGAGACACTCCAGAATTTCACTCACATAGCGTTACTACAGTATGCTGGGATAAAAGGAATCTCTATCCCTTCAATTTTCTGGACTTTATATATAAAAAAAACTTTAAATCTCAAGGACTGCTGCTAGTGGTTGGAAAAAAAGCTAATGTGAGCAGGATGAACATGTAGTGGATAGATTTGTACTCTACTTTGTAGAGTATTTAGGAGGTGAATAACCAAAGATTCTGACTGGCGATTCACCCCTTGATTTAAGCAAAATTCCACACATTAACTCTGTCTTCAGTCAGTCAGATAATCAGTTCTGGGAGAAATGCATGACTTCTTTCATATACATTACTATTTTAGTAGAACACTGAAGACACTTAAGAAGAAAGAGAAAAAGGAGATTCTGGGAGTGGAGTTTTGTAGGCTTTTTTTTTTTTTTCAGTGAATTCTATTATCAAATGTGACAATTGCTTTAGCATTTTCATTTTGGTTATGATGGATAAAATTGAATTCTAAATTACAACACATTTTATGGTAGATTACTGGAGTATACAGCTAGGGCTGACCACAGTACCAGAGTGTCTTTACAAAATTACTGAAGGACTAATTTCTTAGCTGACCTGGGCTCCCTAGCTTGTTGTCAGTTTGATGAAGCCGGGCACCTACAAATATCCAGTTTAGGAGGCTGTCATTCTCATTCTATGGACAAATATCCTCTTCAAATTGTAGTTGTACTAGCGCAGGAAGTTAATCCCAATGACTGTCACTGCCTGCCTATTGCAAGTTCCTGATCCCTCATCAACTGAGATACGTGTGTGAGCCCCAGGTATAATCCCCGTTAGGCAGACTGATCCATACTAGTTTAGACAATATGAAAAGTAGTTATTGATTGAAATAGTGGGGTTAGATTATGGTGGGTTATGGACCAAGCAGATGTATGAGGTAATGACCTCTGGCAGGGTAGTGATAAACAACTGGGAAGTGGCCTAAAAGCACTAATTTCTTGGCACTGATGGATCTAGACTAGGCCATCTGTCCCAGCCCGAGCATTCTAAAATTGTGTGTTCGTTAAAATTTTAGTTGAGATTAGGAGTGATAATTTAGAAGTTAATCTTTTGATTGTCCCCAGGCACCATTATTTGGTTCACATTGAGGAGTGGTCTTAACACTTGCAAACTCTTTCATGTCAGATAAAGCTTAACTGGAAGATGTTCTCCAGAAGTACACTTTTACCAATCTCCAACTGCTAATGGATACTCAGATTACAGAATGAGACTAAAGTAAATGCAGAGTAAATGACTCCAAATGTATATAGTGAGTATGTTGGCACTCATGACTACAGGCTAAAGTGGTCAAAAGTTGTGTGTCAAAATTCAGGCTCTGAATTCTCACTATGTAGATGTGCAATATATAAAAGGTAGTAAGTTTTTTCTAGACTAATCCTGTCCCTTAATTTACTTTACATTTCTGTTTAGATCTTCAAAACATTTTCTTACATTATCTTCTGTTTTTTCTCTTTTCTTTGTCTCCATATCTTGCCTGCAGAAATCAGTACGTACATTGTCTTTCTTGCTGCTTTTATCGTGCCTTTTCCAGTAAACAATGATCCACTGCTTACCACCAAAGCTTCTGCATGGTGCTCTACATTTCACATTCATTGAAATAGTTAAATAGTTACTTTTTGAAGGCTCTGAGATAAAGTGACTTGGTAACTAGTTTCGCTTATGTGGAAACTTAAAAAGTATCTTCGAGGTTTGGTATCAGTGTCTGGGTGACTATTCAAAAACTAGATATGCAGACTTTCATGCTTTATATAAGCATCATTATTATTATTATTATTATTATTATTATTATTATTAAATATATATTCTTCTGGTAAATGCAGGTTTGCCCCTTTCAGTGTCATCCACACAAACCCATACCTTCATGCTAGCCAAGAGTGCAATCCTTATATCTGCTGATGAATTGTCAAAGAGGGGGCATTGTTCAATGGTTGTATGTTGAGAGGCAAAAAAGTAATTTGAAGCTTAAAGAAAAAGAGAGAAAAAATATCCTTGTGAAATTATTAAGTTCACCTGAAAAAACAGAAAATATTTGCAATTTACTGCCACTGTTTTTTAATATGCTTTCAATACACATAGAGAATTTTAAACTTGTGACCAGAATAAAGCCTTTTTCTAGTGGTGGCCATTATAGTTAATTCAAGAATTAACTTCAGTTGATTCTAACCCTGTTTCAGAAATTACTAATTGAAACTAACCAGTTTTCATTAATTTAGCATTTTTCTTCAAAATTGGAGTTTAAAAAAAAAAGAAAGTAAATATTTAATTCATAAATGTTTTTTGCTACAGGAAATGTTTTCCATTAGTATCATTCTGACCTGAAGCATAGTTACTGCTTCAAAATCCTGCTTTAACACCTGCATTTGCTACTATTGCTAATTTAATTTGATTCAAAATATTCTTATGTTATCTTATTCTGTTCAGATAGCTTCCTGGTCTGCGTGTACCTCATAGTAGCATATACAATCTCCTGAGTATTGTGTATGCAGAATTTTCTTGGATTTTATTATTGCAATGTATAATTACTCTCTGACAATTCTGTAAAACTTTGCCTTGTTCTTTCTTATGAAGTTGCTGATGCAGACTCCAGTATTAAAACCCTAGAAAAGGAAGCAGATCGCCTGCTAGATAAGATCAAGCCAATCAAAGAACTTCAGGATAACTTAGGGAAAAACATTTCTCAGATAAAAGAGCTGATAAACCAAGCTCGGAAGCAAGCCAATTCGGTAAGCCCTCTTTCTCAGTAGGATGACCTTTTGAGTATTGATGGGATTTTATTTTCTACTTTTCTATTTCTTTTGCACAGGGTGAATCTTTTCTAATTCTAAACATGTGTAAAGAGAGAAAGTAATGGAGTATAATTTCTCAGATAAAAAGAGAATATTCTGATGATTTTAACTCTGTCTCTTGTTTCTTTGTTTAAAACATGCCCTTGATAAATGGATAGCATCTGTATGAATGGATCTGGAAAGGTTATTATTTAAGAAGTATTGTGGATGATAGTACAGCAGAAGAGTCACAACATCACTGATTTTTTGTGAAAACAAAATTATTTTTTTTTCCTCAGCACTGATATTAAGCCCCTGATTTCATTTCATAGAACTTATATTACTTGGGAATGACACCGTCTCAAACGCACTGAAATTGCCGAGTGTATTCGCTTTTCCCATATTCTTGACTTTCTCTGTCCAGTAGCAGTTCTGAGGACTGGAACTTGAGTTAAGAATATGTTTCTAGTCCATTTAATGAGTTTGGAGTCCATCTTCCTGACTCAGTAATACTCTAACTCGAGGATCAGCTGGTTAATGCTAAGGTTATTCAGCGGATGATCTAATGTAGCAAAGGAAAAAAATTCTTGAAGATGGTACTTAAGAAAACTTCCCGAAAAATGGTTGAAAAAAAAATCTACAGAATAATAGGATCCTAGAATACACCTAGAGAGGTGTATTCCATTTATTGGGTGAAATTTGGCCACAATAGAAAGACAGGCTACAGTAATGATATGGTTTTGTTACATTCATCTTCTGTCTGAAGGCTTTGAAGTACTTAACTGCTCAGCATTTCTGAGATAGGGAAATTGTGAGTTTGGTCATATAATGGATCTCCTTTTTGACAAAGTTTGCCCTAAGCGTAAGGTGATACCATTATGTACATCTACTCTAATACATAAACATGTCTAGCTGGAATTGAAATGCCATTGTACTGTCATTATGTCTATGCTGGCATTATGAAAGCAAACAGTATACTGTTTTTATCTGTGCTCAGAGCCTGAGGAGACTAGCACACCTATCCAAATGCAGATGTCACTCAGCTGTGAAAATGAAACTTAGTTATGAATACCAACTCCATTAGGGGCTATGTAAAAGCAGTGATAGACACAACTGTTGGTTTAAAAATATTTGTTAAAAGGTGTCTTAAATTGGCATAATCAAAGCTATTGCAAGGAAAAAAATAGATCATCCTGTCTACCCGATCGCAATGTGCTGTGATCCCTTCAGGAGTGCTGCTTATTTTCCTGGCTGCACATTCTACTTATAGACTATCTTTACTGCTAGAATTCCCCTGCTGCTTGCATTAGTATATCTTCTAGTTATTTTTAATCCATACAATTCGTCCTTTCAAATGTGAATGCCAGAAAGAGTTTTATTTCATTTTAATAACCAATCCTGTGCATATCCAAGCAACTCCCTCGTACATGTAACACAGAAATAGGAAGGAAAAAAAAAAAAGGATAATATTCTTATAATTATTTGGAAGCATCTGAAGTTATTTATGGAATAATAAACAGTAAACTGAATTCTTTCTGCTATGCTTTTTTTGAAGATCAAAGTGTCCGTGTCCTCTGGAGGCAATTGTATTCGCACATACAGACCAGAAATAAAGAAGGGAACATACAACACTGTCATTGTCAATGTGAAGACTGTAGTTGCTGACAATCTGCTTTTTTACCTTGGAAGTGCCAAGTTTGTAAGTCTGTCTCCTGCTTTTCATGTCAGGGCTGCTCGATCAAATCAGACTCCTGACAAATACAGAAGATGAGAAAGGCTTTTTTTTCCCTCCTAGAGGCTTCAAAGCAGTAGTAGAGGGCCTGAGATAATCTAGACACTTCCTGTCTTTGGTATTAATAGAGGGACTTTGAAAATATGACCAGCAAATTTTTAAAATATTTTTTTTATCTTATCTAGATATGAAATGTACTTGTACACGGACGACATTAGAGGTTTAAAATTCACAGTGCAACCAGGGTAATTTTTGGGTTGGTTGTGGGTTTTCCCTTCGGAATGAAGTAGCTAATCATCTTGCATCTGCCAAAGCTCCTATTTATTGTAATTTTAAGTCATGACTACAATTCCAAGCATAATAATGGTGAATTATTCAGTTTCTCATGAGCCCTATAGCAGACAGACTCCTAGAATAATCAATAATAATTCAGTAAATGGGAAAAGTTTTCTATTTCTAACATTTTGAACTATATATTTTATTTACTTAATATAAAATGAAGAGGCTAGATGGCATCATGTATTAGGCTGGAATCCTGACATCTTTCTGCCATCCAATGGATGTTATACAAACAACATTAATCTTGAGTTAAATCCTTCTCTTGATGGCTACAATATTAATATTTCTGTAAGTTTAGCAGCCATTTACTGCAGCAGTCATTTGCCATCTTTGGCTTAAGACTCCTTGTTTGAACCAATGAAAGCAGGAAAAAGAGAATCTCGTTTTAGATCACTGTGAGAATTAATGTTCATACTTTACTGTCCGTATATGGGTTTCTGATGCCTCATTAGACCTTCTGAAACATGAAGAGTTCTGGAAAACTTCCTTTAATTAAAGTATGAGATTGCTTCTATTTTCATATTTTCCATGTAGACTGACTTCTTGGCCATAGAGATGCGCAAAGGCAAGGTGAGCTTCCTGTGGGATGTAGGATCTGGTGTTGGACGTGTAGAGTATCCAGATCTGACCATTGATGATGGGTTTTGGTATCGGATTGAAGCTTCTAGGCAAGTATATGTTTCACTTCCAAGATTTGATTCCTAAAGAAAAAATGGCTAAATTTAATGAGTTCTGCTTCTAATCCACTGTCCTCACATTGGCATACCTCACGTTTACATGGAAATGTTTGCTACATTTGAAACATCAATTTTTTTTTTTAAAAAAGATGGTGTTATAAATAAGAGAAATTCTAGTCTGGTTTAATGAAAGCTTTTGAACCTATGTCCAATAGTACCAAAAGTGTATACACTACAATAATTTTTGAAATATGCATTGTTCTGTGTCAAGAATTTATTTTCATCACATATTTGCCCTCTAGCATCAAAAATCTATGACTGCTTGTATTCCCTTCTGTTTATCACTTTATCGATTCTCTTCTTCAACTAGCTTCCATTTAAAATCAGTTACAGGTTTTGGCACTCAAACAGATAACTACTATTCTTTTCTCCTTGAATTTCAAAAAGGAGTTGCTTTTCTGAATTTCTGGTCTTGATACAGTACTGCAAATGAATGGTCTGTCATACACCCGTATCTTGATTCTTACTCAAAATGCCGTTTCCATAGGCAGAATGTCTCTTCCAACTGGAGATTTTTTAAAAGATATGGTTTATGAAAACTCAAGGTTGAAATATTCTGGAAAGTTAAACTATACTTAGTAATTTGAGATCAGTTGTTGAATGCTTTTGAACTTTAGAAACATAGATACCTTAATATTAAAATTTCACATTTGTTAGTTGAAGCTTGTATTTTCCATTCAAATAACAAACACATGACATATGGTGTAGTAGTTACAGCATAAGGATTACATAACTTTATATCCTTTACCTTCTGCTTCTGAACAGGTCTTAGTAATTTATATAACATCATCTATATTGCAATTTGATATGAAGCTGAGTAATTCCTCCTGAATCATTACAGTTAATTTCACATAGTGTTAAACATGGAACCAATAATATAGTCAGAAAATGAGAGAAAGAAGGAGAAAGAAAATAAAGCACTCTAATTCTGGTTTCATCCATAGCTCTCAGAGGAGGAAATGACATCCAGTTTAAATAAATTAGTGAAATCTCAGAAATCAGCCATTCAGTGCAGAGAATTAAATAAAATTATGGCACCATCTCCAGAAGCTGGCTTAATGAAACCTTATTGCTAGGAAAATATAAACTAGGGTACAATACAAATTGTTGAAATCTTCACCAGTTCACATTATGCATACTGAAATAGCTTTGTGACACACTAATGCCAGACTTTCATTTACAAGAGGGCTGCTTCAGCAGAATATGGAGCCAGGACGTGGTATAAAAATTCACACATCCTACAAAAGCACATTGCCTATTAAGTTGGTTGTTCTGGATATATAGGGTGTGCATGCCATTAGTTTTGAACAAACTGCTAGATCAGCACTTTAGAACAATTACAGCTGCACAAATCTGAAGTACAGAGCAGTGTTTAGGAGAATTACATTGCAGAGACATTAGTTGGACTTGTGGGATTAAGATGAAGAGCTCAAGACTGATTTTGCATTCTTAAGGTAGACTTCATAAATCACATACCCTACTGAAGATTCTTCAATTTTGAACATTTTAGTCCACTTGATAACTCTCCTCTGACTCCCTTCATAAGCTGTTGGAAAGTTTTACTCATTTCATTCCCTCACCTTTTTTCTCCAAATTTCTGCTCAGTTCCAGCCACAGACTTTTTCAGCAACCTGACAGAGCTGCCTGAGCAGCTGGAGCAGGGCATCCACTTAGAATGGCAACATAAGATGAAATTCTGGCCTTGCTGAATTTTGCCATAGATTTCAGTGGTGACAGGTATTGACAGAGAATAATAATGATACAGTAGGATTAAAGGTTGATAGTTCTTAACCAAGGATCCCAAAGGGCCTTAAAAAGAGGGGATGTGGTGGCACAGAGGTTGTGAAATTCTCAAGGTGACTCAGCATAATGAATGAAATCGAAATATGAAAAAGCTGACTGTTGAGTAATGAACAGAGATGTTCAGTTCAGTTAATGTCTGTGCCAGAATTTCCAGAGTCCTAAGACTAAATTGATAATTATTGCATCTGTTTTCCAGGGGCACTTCTCATTTTCATCACCTTTTTATTTAAACCATACTAATACTTTGCATTTTAATGTATATGCAGAGGTTATCATGGAAATATTTTAATTTTTTTTTATGGAACTGAAGTAAAATTTGTTTATTCTTATAGGAATTCCTACAGGACTTTCCTATACTTTGACAGTACAGGAATTTAAAAAATGTCACTTACAAAGTTACTTACCTGCTTACAGAGGCAAATCTGATTGGCATCAAGAACTGCAGTCAATCAAAGTATCAATTAACAAAGGCAAATCTGGCATATCAGTATGTGACCAAATGATTTAAAGCAGGTTTGAAACATGCAAACAATGTCAATTTTTTGAAACAGTCAAATGGATGACAATATTTTTGAGACTCACTAGATCAGTGAAACAATGTCACTTGACTTCAGCAATTAGGAGCCGGACTTGATTAGTTGTGATTTTAATCTAGTGTAATTTAAGTATTACCGTTGCTTTAATTGTTAATGACAGTTTAAGCAGCACCCTTCCTTTGAGGACAAAGGACACTTGAATCACAAGTTCATGTAGACACATCCAGACCACCTCAGCAAGAAGTCAGTTTTAAACTACTGTGGCAACTCTAAGCCATACTTTCCAATTAAGATTTTCTTTGCTCTCAAGGGGTCAAGGAGCAGAGGTTTCTACACGGTATTTTGTAATCTAATGTTGATGACTCGCAAAAGTCATCTCATTTATATCATGCATCTCCTAAAGAGCAAACCCTGTGTGCATGGCATTACGTAAATTTTTCTGATGATCAGCCACAAAGTGCTGGTACATCTTCTGTAATCCACCAGTTTTTGCAAGACCTAACTATCACTAGAACAATATCTTCTAACCTGATGACTTGTCATGCACAGGATAGTAATGTCTTTTTGCTGTCAAGTTAGCCAAGTTCTTTCTTCAAGCTTGATTGTCCTCCCTAAATAAGAGAGAATTATTTATGGAAGGACTCCATTGTTAGCATTTCAGTTGGTTTGAAGATTAAAGACATCTTTGCTATTTGTGATGTATTAGACACCTTAAAAAGTGTCAGTCTGCTCAGTGACTTCTGCATTATTGAGCTTGGATGTTTTTAAACTGGAATCTTGATTTCAGTAAAATATAGATTGAAAGTGCCAATGACTTTCTTTCAGAGAGCATCAAACTTAAACAGTTTTTAAAAAAAGTCTTTAGCAACTGTTAGTCTTTCAACAATTACTACATTGAGAATTTTTTTCCTTTAAAAGTCTTCACATCAATAAACTTTCTGAAAAAAAAAAAGTAAAAACTTAAATTTCTGCTGCATAGAAAGCTGTCTACTTAGCATTCCATTGATTTTGGAATACAAGGTAAAATATTGTCATTAAAAGGAAATTTAAAAACAATCCTTTAGAATAACATGCATGGCTTTAGCCACCTTATTTAAAATTATTTGGAGCAACTACATTTCCAGATAGCCCAGATGTCACTTAAGAGATTCCCTAGGAAACTGAGAGTCCATCCATATGGTTTCCAGAGCTCCTAGATCAAGGTACGGATGGGTAATCGAAGAGCTCCAGTGCTTTTTGCAAATATGTATTTTTCACATTGAAAGCCTTGAGATCTCTGACTACAAAGCAGGCAAGATGGCATAGATCTACCATTGATTGGAAACCCTCAAAATTACTTTGCAACCCTGCTTCACAGTTGAGGAGAAATTTGTCAAAACTGAAATGCCTCAACTAAATCTTTTTCTTTTTTTTATTTTTAATTTAAGTGGTTTTTTTCCAGTTCTGTGTTGTTTCATAAGAGAACTCTCAAGTCATTCTGGTTTTTGGGCAGTAGGTTCCGAGCTAAAGGAATTTCTGAAGAGTGTTTTTTAGACATAAAATGCGTAGTCTTTCCACCCTCTAGAGCCCTGGTCCAGTACACTTTCTAAATCCAGGAATTCTGTAAGTACAGGGTAGCAATGCCTTCATTTAGCTTATTCGGTAGCCTAAGTTATGCAGTCTTCCTTGCTGTGCTCTAAGTGCAAATTCTTCAAGTAAAGCTTTATTTAACAGAAATGACAGTTCTTCCTGAAAGGTAATGCTTTTAACTTTTAGTTTGCTTGTTGCTTCGATACCCCAAGACAATCTTTTTTTTCTTCTAATTAGACAAAAAGGAATTTTGCATCTTTGCATGCAGCAAAGTTCAGGACTTTAGAAAAACAAAGGGGTATTTATTTTTTTTACTTTCTGGCTGTGACTTGACAGTATCTTGATAGGATGAGTATGTAACTTTTCATCTAGAAAAGCTACATGTGGAAATTTTTGGTGAATTTTATCACTTCTATTTAATTGGCTTCCTTCTTTTCCCTACAAACCTTTTTCACCAATGAGATATAAAATCTGTTTGCTGAGAAAAATCTGTTTTGTCTAGCTTGAGAACAGGTACTGAGTAATTTTTAGAGTCTAATCAGGTATCCAGCGGAATACCACTCATAATCTAAAACATGGGCAGTCACTCTTGACAGGTACTCATGATAGTTTACTCTTTGTAAACTGTTATGGAAAAAGAAAGTAAGTTTTGTTTAAAATGGTGTATTTCTGCATTAAGTATCAAACATATAAGTTAGAAAAGTTCCGTGTAATATTGGCATCCACGCTGAGTGCTTCAGTGCTAGTTAGGATCGCAAGATCAGGCATCCATGTTTGAAATTTCCAAATTAACATGACAATGGTCATGGGAAATCCAGCATCCTATTAAAAATAAGATAAAGCAGCAATTTCCAAAGTTATCCATAAACCCACAGTATGAGATCTCCCTCTGCCTACTTCATCTCCCAGCCACTCCTCCACCCCATTACTGAACATAATAGATACTTCATCTGCACATGACAGGATTTGGGTCACACTCCATGCTTATTAGTACAATTATATGATGGCCCCATAAGAAATTCTGTGTGTTAATCATGGTCCGTCTGTCTGGGAGGAAACACTAATTTATTTTGTGACTATAAATGCCTAATAGTTTACTTCTATTAGGTAAGTAGTAAGCTTTCGATGGAAAGCTACTACCCATACTCCTGTAAGTGAAAGTAATATTAAGCAAATTATTGTAAAGGATTCAAAATGATTCAAGTTTCCTTTGAAATAACTTTCTACATACCTGAAAGACTAGGAAGAATTCTCTCTCTCCACATTCTGTTCCTTCTATTGTAAAAATGTCAGCAAACTCTTTCCATGCCAGTTGCTGCATTAATATAACCTAAAGAGTAGAAAACGAACTGCTGGAGAAACTATTAACAAATGGTAAATTCTTTTGTTGTTGTTGTTGCCACCATCAATATTTGATATGGTTCATAGAGGACAATGAGCATGATGGGGTTTATGCCTGTTTGATAAGCAACCAGAGAGCTCCGCTGCAGAAAATGCAAACTCTGTGCATCATAGTGGAGCAAATTGAAGTACTTTATCACATGATCATTCATTTCAGTTCAAATCTAATCTAATAAACCTTATAAAATTCAGAAGTTTAATTTGGAACCTTCCCTACATCATTTGTTACATCAAGAGACAATTACTTAACACTAATTTCATCACAATAATTTACAAAAATGCAACTTCTTTATTTTAGTTAATGAAAGTTCCACTTCGTATGTATGGTGAATTTTATTTGAAATGGACACGGAGGTGAGAAAAAAAAACTGGTTCTGTGATCATGTCTTTAACTTAGGCAGGCACAAGAGTCTATTCATTTGTATCAAAATGGAACATAATCAAATCAGTAATACATGCCTCTATTAAAAGATGTCATCTAAAATAGACTTGTCCTATGTTTGGTTTAACTACAGAGTCTGTATACTTAAATTATTTTGTTAAAATCTCTAGGACTGGGAAAAATGGCACAATATCAGTGCGAGCTCTGGATGGTCCTAAAGCCAGCATTGTGCCAGCCACATTCAGTGCTGTCTCTCCACCCGGATATACCATTCTGGATGTAGATGCTAATGCCATGCTGTTTGTTGGTGGTTTAACTGAAAAGATAAAGGTAATGTCTTGTCTGGTGCTAGTGTATTAACTGACTATTTATGTGGACATTTTTCATTACTGCTTACAGCAAAAATAGTAAACTTTAATATGCTGCTGTCATTGTAGTAGGTGCTTTAGTAGCAAATAGTACACCTGCACTCTTGAAAAATTATTAGGATGTGCATAGACGTCTAGGTGCACAGACCTGAAGTTTCTCTGCCTATGTCGTAAGCTGCTTCTAATCAGAAACCTGGTGGCTGGCTGCATTGATGCAGCAGTTAGGCCAACTAACTAATGCCTGCTGGATAGCTGGATGCTCCACCTTGGACATCCTGCTGCTCCAGCGGGCTTTCAGTATCAGTGACAGGAACTTGTTTCTGTTTCCATACATTCGTGGTCTTCTAACAATGTACATATATAAGAATATATATTATTTTGCATTCAGGGTTTTTTTCTTTGTCAGGTACTCACAGTATCACTTCCTCCTTTGCAGTGTACTTTTGGCATTTCTGCTTTATTTTCTTGATTTTTGTTCCCGTTTTCCCCCCGTACTACCCCTCTTTTTAACTGCTACCTGCATCAGATCCCTGATCATATTTTCTCTTCTTTTTACCTGTTCATTTTTCTGGTGGCTGCTTCTACATTGCTTGACTTAATAGGAATGAATAGAAGATTTATGCCAAATAGAACAGATGGAAATCTTTCAGCAAAAAATGTTCTCCCATACGTAGTAATTAGCATATATTTTCCAGTGGAATTCATTACCACCCAATTTAAATGAACTATTTTGTTCCTGATCAATATTTTTATTTTTTTAATGTTACCAAAAAAATCATCATTTAACATTAAAAAAAAAAGCACTAACTTTTAGACTTTACAGAATCAGAGGGGTTGGAAGGGACCTCTGGAGATCATCTAGTACAACCTTTCCCGAACAGTGAACTCAAAGAACTTTTTTTACCCTAAAGTTTGTGTATGTCCTTAAATGTTGAAATAGCATGATATTTTAAGGTCCAACTTTCTAGTTTTTAGGAAGTTCAACTTTCTAGATGGTTCTGGTTTGGGCATACGTGGATAGACATATTCCTTGCTTATGAAGAATAGTGTGGCTGCCCATTTCCAGACTGACAAAGACAAAATCAGAGGATACAAGAGGAATAGAAAATGTAGATTCCACTTGCTTGAAATCAGTGTCTTGAAGTCCAGCTTTAGCTTCAAAGATATCCATGTATTTTGGAGCACAGTCAGGTAACTTCATTTTATAACTTGATCAGGTTCATAACTCAGGGCTTCTGCACACACAAAAAAAAGGTAAGACTAAGGAGGCTTACACAACTGTCAGCTAACTTAAGTGAGATATATCTGATGGACAAGAATTCACAGGAATAGGAAAAAAATTTCATGAGATTTTGGGCTAGAAAATTGCAAGTCAGTCCATATTAGTAACTCATGTCTGCGCTCTCTTGCTTGATCTGAAATAGATCCACAAAAAATCACGAACGTTTTCAAGTTTTGCAGATGCAATGAATTTTGACATTTCCTGTTGAACTTTAAGGGTCTAAATAACTGTCATGCACATTTTTTTATGTAATTTGATTTCATATAGGTAATAGGCAAGGAAGTCAAGAATTTCGTGGAGAATTTTGTGTTAGATAAAGCAGACTTTCTGTCATCTTTTTCTATGTTCTCCTTACAGCCTTAAACAGAGGTTTGCTCTCTACCTTCCAGCTTCCTATCTAGGGGCAACTAAAGCTGTTTGCTTTCTAAAATTCATGCATCATCAGTTGCTAGAAGTGATACTGCAGAGATTAGTGACACTTACAAAACCAGAATGGCCTCACTGACTTTCTGTACTCTGTCCCTTTGATCTGCTTTTTCAAGGGAATGGAAATAAACCGGGAGAGGAACTTTATCTCCCACACTTAATAATTCTTCTCAACTTTCTTTCATTCTTGGATTTTTGTTATGTCGGGTAATTTTTAGTTTCTACTGTTGTTTTCATTGGTAACAAATTTAATTACATTGACATTACATCACCTGGAAAAGGCGAAACATAACCCCCATTTTTAAAAAAGGAAAAAAGGAAGACCCAGGAAACTACAGGGCAGTCACTCTCATCTCTCTGCCCGGCAAGATCACGGAGCAGATCCTCCTGGAAACTATACTAAGGTGCATGAAAAATAAGGATGTGATCGGTGACAGCCAACATGGTGTCACTAAGGACAAATCATGTCTGACAAATTTGGTGGCCTTCTACAAAAGGGTTACAGTGTTGGTGGATAAGGGAAGAGCAACTGATGTCATCTGCCTGGACTTGTGCAAAGCATTTGACACTGTCCAGCATGACATACTTGTCTCTAAATTGGAGAGACAGGGATTTGACAGATGGACCACTTGGTGGATAAGGTGGATGGTTGCACTCAAAGGGTTGCAGTCAACGGCTAGGTGTCTAAGTGGAGACCAGTGACAAGTGGAGTTCCTTAGGGGTCGGTATTGGGACTGGCTCTGTTTAACATCTTTGTCGGTGACACGGACAGTGGGATTGGGCGCACCCTCAGCAAGTTTACCAATGACACCAAGATGTGTGGAACAGTTGACATGTTGGAGGGAAGGGGTGCCATCCAGAGGGACCTGGACAAGCTTGAGAGGTGGGCCCGTGCCAACATCATGAAGTTCAAGAAGGCCAAGTGCAAGGTCATGCACATGAGTCGGAACAATCCCATGCACAAATACAGACTGGCCAGAGAATAGATTGAGAGCAGCCCTGAGGAGAAGGACTAGGGGGTGTTGGTTGATGAGCAGCTCAACATGAGCCAGCAATGTGCACTTGCAGCCAAGAAAGCCAACCACATCCTGGGCTGCATCAAAAGAAGCTTGACCAGCAGGTCAAGGAAGGTGATTCTGCCCCTCTACTCTGCTCTCGCGAGATCCCACCTGGAGCACTGCATCCAGCTCTGGAGCCCCCAACATAAGAAGGACATGGACCTGTTGGAGTGAGTCCAGAGAAGGGCCACGAAGATGATCAGAGGGCTGGCGCACCTCTCCTATGAAGACGGGCTGAGAGAGTTGGGGTTGTTCAGCCTGGAGAAGAGAAGGCTTTGGGGAGACCTTCTAGCAATCTTCCAGTACTTAAAGGGGGCCTACAGGAAAGATGGGGAGGGACTCTTTATCAGGGAGTGTAGTGATAGGACGAGGGGTAATGGTTTTAAACTGCAAGAGGGTAGATTTAGATTAGATATCAGGAAGAAATTCTTTACTGTGAGGATGGTGAGACACTGGAACAGGTTGCCCAGAGAGGCTGTAGGTGTCCCATCCCTGGAGGTGTTCAAGGCCAGGTTGGATGGGGCTTTGAGCGACCTAGTCTAGTGGGAGGTGTCCCTGTCCATGGCAGGTGGGTTGGTACTAGAGGGTCTTTGAAGGTCCCTTCCAACCCAAAGCATTCTATGATGCTATGATTCTATGATTATGTCCTGTTTTTCACTCGCCAGACAACTCAGTGGAATAAACACTCCACTGAGCTGAATCAGGACTGTGTAGCTATCATGACCAAAGGCCCAAACACACACAAGTCCATTAGATGCTTTAGGGTTGTGTCTGCCCACCTCACTAAAATGCTTATCTGTCAGAGTCTGGCTGCAGGGTCAGGAAGACAGACTGGCTCACATAACAGTCATAAGTGCCAGAGTTATGATTAAAATAATAATTTCACCATTGTGCATTTAGAAGAGCACTTGAGAGTTTGGTTTATACAATATTTAAATTTTGCTGACTCAGTTGAGACCCTAGAAAATGTGTGGTCAGTTGGTTTTTGGCTTGTTGTCTTTGGGTAATCCCCGGAAGGAGTTATGAAACTTCAAACTCAAATGCCAGCCTAAACCCAAACCTTCTTTGAATTTTATTTTGGACGTCACTTTTGAGTTATCAGAAGGGAAGTGGGGCAAGTACTGCAACATAATAATACAATTTATATTTGCACAGCTCTAGAACATCAAAATTCCCAGACCAGAGCTTTCACCTGAATTCCACTTCAAAAAAAATGCTTGTTTACATTAAGAATCCAGAGAATCAAAGATGATACAGAAATTCAGCAACAGCTGTTCTGTGCCACGGCATAAAGTAGTCTTGTGCCTACTCCTAATTTGCACAGCAAAGCTGTTATATTAGACTGATAAAAATGTTTCACTTGATGTCATCTCTAGGTTTAAGTGTTATAAATATTTTATTGTTAAATAAAGAGCTCTTAGTATTACAGCCTGATGGTAGAAAAAGTGAAGCAAAGGTGTAAAGACAGATCACATGGACTATTTGAGTAACCAGGCCCCTAAGCTGGTACCTACCACTCCAATAAAAGATGTCACCGCTCCTAACAAGGGTCATTTCACTTAAATTGCACTGTCAGAGGAAAGATCAGTTTGGATTTTAAAATATTAATATCTTTTGCTTTTACTTCATGTTTATTAGTAGTAGTGTTTATTTGGGGTATTTATTTGATATTAAAATACTAACAGTATTTGAATAACACTTAGTCAAGAAGAATTACCTAACAATGAAGCTTCATGAAGTGTTAGGAAAAAGTCAGAGATTTAGCAGAATCTCTAGAGGGAAAAGAGTTCAAGCGCTCTTGATGTTTCAGGGTAAACAAAAGGACCTGGAACACAGTAATGTTTAAATCTGAACCCTGTCCTGAATTTTTTTCTTTTTTTCTTTGGTTACATAGAGTGAGTCAGAGGTGGGTAGTGAGCACAACTCAGCACATAAGACAGTTCTAGGATCACATATGAGGTGTGATGCTGAACGGGAACAGGAATTATGAATGCTGCAAAAGTCTGATGCCAGGACAGCCGTTTTCAACCTCAGTAAGGGTTGTCCAGGTATTTTCTGGACAATTTTCCATTTTTTTTGTCTCAGTCGGGAAAGCCATCCTGAATTTTTTTTTTTTTCCTCCAGGTAAATAAAAACAAGGGCAGAGGTAGGAAGACAGTATATTGTAAGTTTGGTATGGCTGGTATATTTGCAATTCAGTGTTTTAAACACTATCAGACTCGCTCTGTTCAGACACAGTCTGTGAATTAAAAGATAAATGATAACTTTACTTTTCTGGGAATTTTTGTCATCATGTAGTACAGTTGTTCAGTTCAAAAAATGATGACCTTAACTGAGACTTTTGTAAAACCATGAAGCTCTTTGGACGTCTATCAAGGTCACTGATACTTTTTAAATCTTTGTCTCAGAAAGCTACTTTTTCATATTGTTAGGTTTTGGAGTGCTTTGGATTTATCCTGGGATTTTGTCCACATCCCTTTTTGCATGCGACTTTGCAGTGTATTCAAAAAGAAGGCTCATTTTCAGTTTTTAAAAACATCTTCCATCTGACTTGAGTAGAAGACTATGATACTTAGATGTCATGAATTTCTCAGAAGTGACATTAAGTTCATACTTGTTGCTAATTAAAACCTTCCCAATTACCCTGGGAAATATCACCAACACATTAAGTCTTTTGAGTCATACTTTTCCTTGAATATTTTCAAGTTGCACTTCTCCATATTCTCGTGCAAGATCTTAATATTCATAATTGCTGTATGGAAAACAGCAGGTGCTTGTCTATCTCAAATAGCTAAGTATATAGATTTTCAATCAGCTCATATTGATGAAGTGAAATTTAAATGAAACTAGGTATTTTTAGAAGGATAATTTTGAGCTGAGTACTCTGTGTACTGTCAAATCTTACTACTTTGATCATGGTACCATGTTATGATCTAATGAGCATTACCCCATGTGCATGACCCTAGCTTAATGAGTTTTGATGCGATATGAGTTGTAATTGCTTTGCCATCTGCATTTTTTTCTCCATCCAAAATTCAGCATGAACTTTACAGGTGTAGCCAGTTGAGTTCATAGTTGGTCTTTTATCTTGGATGATCTGCTCAAATGCCAGGGTTTTAAGCACTGAATACAGTAGAAATACTTTGTTTATTGTATTGCAGGCAGGATTCCTCATAGTCCGTTCTATGAAGTCTTAAACAAAAACCCAGACAGACCTTGAACAAGTGGGAGAAGGCAGCTCTCTGAATAGCCAGGAAAGCTGACAGTGACGTGGAAGCCAGGGCAGCTCCTTGCTCCTCATTCTTCAGGAATTGTTCTGCCTAAGCCTTCCACAGAGTCTCAAATAAATGGTTTTTTCCACGCTGACTAATACAAAGTTTAGCTCACGTTCTTGCTGATCAGTTGTTTAATAGGAGGCCTTTTCAGATTAATTATTGCTATTTATAATTAAAATAATAAGAAGCATCTTCTGGTACTTGTCATTTTCATACCAGTTTTGATTTTAGACACAGTAGATCACTTCAGATTGAATTCTAATGAGATTTGTGGTTTGTGTTGCAGAAGTCAGATGCTGTAAGAGTCACCACCTTCACTGGCTGCATGGGTGAGACCTTTCTAGACAGCAAGCCCATAGGACTGTGGAATTTCAGGGATATCGAAGGTGACTGCAAAGGGTGTGCCGTCAGGTAGGTAACACACTGACCGCTTCTCATGCTCCTTTGTGAACCTGTTTGTGGTGACGCTGCATTCTGTGGTAAGCAGCAGGAATTTGCACAGCAGCCGTCAAGTTCCAGTAGACAGCTGTGGTCTGTATGCAGTGCTGAGAGTTGTAGGAAATATGCAGTTAAGTTGCAATTATACCAAGAGGGGAAGCACCCAATCTGGGTCATAAATGTGGTCAGTGCCTTAACAGAATTAAGACAGCGTAACAGTGCTGTGGTGGAAAGACCCCTGCTAACCAGTAACCAGGATGAGTCAAAACATGAGAGAGAGAGATCCACAGTGGGACTGAGTCTGGCTCATGGACAGCTGTGGTGTGGGTGCCTGCTCCTCCCACACAGCATGGGCCAGAGTCAGGTGCCTCAAGGTGGCTTTCACAGCCACCAGTGTAGTGAGCAGAGACCCCCCCACAAGAGAAAGGTCTTTCCATACTTGAAAGAGAATGGGAAATCCTATCCCTGTCAGTGACCTGTGGTTACAGGTAGGGTAAATGGCCCATTCAGGCAAGACCAGGATTCACATATGTAGGCTCTGAACTCTTCAGAAATTTTAAAACAACCTAAGTTACTTCCTTTCCAGATGTGTCCTTGGCCTTTGAGAGCTGTGGTCGTCATTCCTCTTTCCCACCAAACTAATCTCAAACACTTTCCTGTGCCACATCTCAGCTTCAAAAGCTGAGGGACCACCTGATACTACAGCACAGTCCTGGGAATTATCATGTAAAGGAGACAGACTCTGCGTCTCGCACATGGTTGTTTATGCCTTTCACAGCAACCCACTGCATGAAAGCAGCTCTGTTCTTTTAGATGCTTCTGGTTTTCAGTGAATTTGGCAGCATCAGTATATGGTGTGGAGCTTATGCTGCATTAGGTAAAATAATTGTAGACCCAGTCAGGGAAGCTAAGAGTAGGCAAGTTTTCAAACTAGTAGCCTAGTTTGACAACCTGCTAAGGCTTAGCCCTTTGAAAGTGATGGAAATTCCAGTTGTGAAACGAAACAATTTTGGAAATACCAGAGGATTTCTGTGACTAAACTGTAGGCCCTTGGCACAGGTGGAAATTTAAGGAGCATCATGGTGGATATATGCATTTCAGTTCCAAGCAAGTCCTAATGGAAATGCCTAAACCTTTATGTGCATCTCTGCCTAAAAATTTAATTTTGTCATTCATTAGTGACAGTGTAGATCTGCTTGCTTGGAGTGAGGGTGGGTGAGAGGGAGATTAAAAAAAAGAATACTAGATTTGAGATTCGTAGAAAACTGTATTAAAAGCTCCCTTTTACCTTAACCCGTTGTTCCAGTACCAGAAAGAGTCCTGTTCTCCTGCAAAATCTAATTGCAAAAACTTAACTGTTAAATGTAGCTACGGAAGGTGAGAGGATACATTCAAGATCCTTGTATGCATGCCAAGATAAATGGGAAACATGTTCCTGGCCAGTATTTCACATGTAGGTCCCTTGTTCAAATTCAGTTATGTTTGTGATTAAACCAAAAGATTGCTGTCTTGCAGCAATCTGATCTGTGTGACAGAAATGGACAAAGAGTCTATCATAAAAATCATATCAAACAAACTCAAGGCCTGATCTTTTCTGTTTTGTAATGACAGGAATGCCAAAAACTGTGGAGGGACTGATGCTTCTGCTCTTGCAATGTTTGTAATTTGTGGGTAAACAGAGAATCACAATTTCCAGGGTTTTCAGTCTGGGACCCTCCAGAAATTGTAAAATCACTAACAATAACAAAACCAGGATTTATTACAAGATGAAAGAATATATAATGCTATTTTACATTGAGGATTGCAAAACGAGTCATTGCAGACCATGAGATAGATTAGACATATTTCTCTTCCATCTTCCTCCCAGATGTGCTTTTGTGTTGGATAGCTGGTGAGCTGACCTTACAGCGTCACTTATCAGAACAGGGGTTTGATATGAAATCAAACCAAGTTCAGGAAGACTCCCAAGAGGTGTCCCCTCACTCCACTAGCCCCCCTCATCTTTTTCTCTTAACCTCACACGACAAAGGAAAATGGTTGGAATTGCCCCTTTTCAGTCCACAGGTGGCAGACGGTGAAGGGACGGTCCAGTTCGATGGTGATAGCTACGCCATGGTGAGCCGCCCAATCCGCTGGAACCCCAATATTTCCACAGTCATGTTTAAATTCAGGACCTTCTCATCAAATGCCCTGCTGATGTATCTTGCTACTGATGACCTGGTAAGAACAACCAGTTAACCTCCATGCTTCTTGCAGGTTTCATGCCATCTTTGCAGTGGCTGAATTCGTCATATTATAAAAACAAATAGTAATTTAATGTAGCCCTGTTCTGGTGTGTTGTTGCCTGGTATGATGCTTCAGGGCTGTCCAAGTGAAGACAACGTTATAGCGTGGAAGTTGACTACCTAGTGTTTACTGACTGGGGAGCATTATGTTAGACTGAGGGGAATTCCAGCTTTTCTGACATTACTTATTAATCTTCATTTATGCCGAATGTTTACCTGTGCAAACGTTTTCAGTTTTGGTTGTACATTCAGTTTAAAATGTTGTAGTGTGATGGCAGGGAGAATATGGGAAGAGACAAGTCTTAGATAGAAGTCCTACTGATATAAAGAAAAAGTTTGTGTTCTATGTGAGTGGCATTAAAGGGGAACTGAATGATGCAACAAACAGGATGTGATGGTGATCATGTTTTTACAAGTTCTAAAAATGGTGCCTTTTACAGCTAAAATAGAGAATAGAAACATATAGTTATAAAACTGTTCAAGGTTTTTATTCACACACACTATCAAATGTGTGTGGATAGCAGGGAGAAGTTATTTATAAAGACATCTGGCCAGATGCTCACATGAATCAGGAATAACTCAGCTTCAGCATGTCTGATCCAGATTGATTTACATGCCTGACTGGGAACAGTCCTTTCCTTAGCCTTTTCATATGGGCCAGAAATTACGTACAGCAGTTCTTACTGATGTCTTGAAGAATTACTGAGCACTCACTGTTTTACAAAAACTGTGTTTGTGTAAATCAGTCTTATTTCAGAGTCCTATATTTTGGGAAAATTATCAGAATTGCTGGAATTATCAAGGAGGAGGGTGCTTCTCCTGACTGACTATAGTAAAAGATAACATTTTATTATGATGATGAAGTACTTGCATAGTTTTTCTAATTAATTTTTATAATTGAACATTGAAAGTATAATTGATGTAATTATTTTTGATGATTTTGTATAATTATTATTAATTTATCGAGTTTTCTAGAAAAAATTACGTACTTGAACTTCTGAAAAACATTGGGAGCTGGAAGGGAACTGGTCCCTGATACAATTTGTCTCTTAAGATATTGTCCCACTGTATAAAAACTTTGAGGATGCTTTTTCTAGTGATGCATGGATAGACATGCATAAGCATCTAGAACATTGAGTTTGTTAAATTTTACTCTTTTCTTTTAACATAAATTTATGTTCATATATATAACATTAGTATCACAGTTCTACATAAATATTCAGCACATGGTAAAGTATTTTCATTCTCCCGAGGTCTGAGTACAGGTAGAACTGGCCATGAGCAAAATGATAATGAAACTTAAAATTTCTCTGGTACATTCATGTCCTGGGACATAGTTCCACCATTGCTTGCTTAATGCCTTTCATGCTATCCAGTTCCCTGGCTATTTGTTTTGCTCTTTGTATCCTGCCAGGTGTTCCTCTGTAGGTACTGCAGTGTATACCATTGATCCAGGCACCTGTCTCCGGTTACTGCTTAAATATTGGTGTCAGTGATTGATGAGCATAACAGTTCATAGCTCTCTGTTGGTACAGATCCAGTACTACTCTCTGGAAGCCCTGGTAAAACAAGCCTGTTTTACCATATTTACTACTCTTGTTTTCTACCTTGCAAGTTTAAATCTAGCTGAGGTATGTAGTAAATGAACTAACTGTAGTACAGACATATACTCAAAGCTGAGTATTAGTTTCAGGTAATTTGCATGTGTATTTCTGTCTTCAATCTAAGAAAATAAAAGTACAGACATCCCATCAAAACTCCAGCTAAGATTCCAACTAAGTTAGCAATCCAAAGGAGAACAAAAGGGGAAAAAAAAACTTGTTGGCAGCAGACTTTTGTACATTACAGTCCTGGCCAGTAAATGCCTAAGTAGATTTTTTAAAAAGCTTGAAAAAAGTGTCTGTTGTCACTCAGGAAAAGAAAGTGTTTATTTAATGTCATATGCCTCTTACTAAAATGAACAAGAATCATAATTTGTGTATCTAATCCTTTCCATTAACAGAAGGATTTCATGAGTGTAGAACTCAGTGATGGGCGTATAAAAGTCAGCTATGATCTGGGCTCAGGTACAGCTTCTGTAATCAGCAACCAAAATCATAATGATGGCAAATGGAAATCTTTCACCCTGTCAAGAATTCAAAAGCAAGGTGGGTTCCTGTGGTGTCAACACCATGACTTTCCCAGTTACTTGTGCAGTACAGCTAACCATGTAATCATAGGGAAGATGTTGTGCTAAATTGCTGGAATTATAAAGTTGTAGTGATTTAGCAACTTCTTTTGCTTAGATTACAGGTGTGTTGAGTTGCATGCAAGTGATTGCACTGTCAAACGTCTTTTATGAACAGGTAGCTTAATTTTCAGGCATAATTCTGCTTTACAGTTGCGTAAATTACATTCTAAAATGCTTCTGAGTGGGGAAAAAAGAAGCTTTTTCATCAGTTCCCTGATGTTGTTCAAAATCATAAAACAAATCTGTGTGATTTTTGTTAGAACAGCAATAGCTTTCATGCTGTACAGTCCTCTCACACTCAGCCTATCCCAAAGCGCTTAAAAAAGCAATGACTTCAGTACTGGTAGTGCAGTATCTCAGTAGACAAACACAACTTTCGTATTCCATGATGATATGCAGTATGCCATGATCTGAATCTGCATGGCAACAACTGGGAACATCTTCAAAAGTGCTACTAATTCTTTAAGCTGTGTACTGCATACTGTACTACTGGTGCAAAATGTGAAGCGGTGGCATTTGATAAGATCGCAAAGAATGCTGGCTATCATGCTGGCAAACCCCCTTTTTTTTTTGTTTTTAATCTAGCTTTAGGACTGGTAGAATCTCGCCTGAGCCAAATTAATTTTATTTGTGGCATCTATGACATCCTCTGTGCCTTTGTGTCCCGAAGTCTTACTGCATTCTGAACCTTCAGGGTCACCACGAGTCCCTGAACACACTCTTCCTCCTCTGCCCCTGCAGTGCCAGCTCTTTACCTGACCTTTGCATCTCAAACAGACCCACTGTCTTGTCACTTGGTTGAAGTAGACTTGGGAGCTGGGACACTGGCCAAAGTAACTCAGAGCTCTCACTCATAGGTTTGCTGCACCTTTAGAGGAGGAATCCCTTGTTGCTAGCGAGTTATCTTAATTCATACTTAACTCAAGAGGTATTAAGATAAAATACAATGTCATGTTATTGTAATTTATCAATACCATTCAAACATATCATGCGTTTATAAAGAAGATACAGGTATAGAAATGAAAGGAAAATTAATCTGTTTACAGTAAGATACATCAGGAAAGTCTATCCCCCATTCAATTCTCTTTCACTCCTGAAAATGGTAGTTTGGTTTCAGGTTTTGCACATTACTTCTCTCTTTTAAGGCATTTATTTAGTCAGCTGCTGCTACAAGAGACTCACCTGTGGGGAGAGCTTCTATCAGAGAAGACTCTTCCTCCCATCCTCCTATCACTTCTTCCTCTCCATGGATTATACCTTAGGTCTCCTAGCCAGTCCTCCCTTTGAAATCTCCTAGAAGGTTGACAGGTCTTTCACCTCTAAACTCACTGGATTCCATCTTTAACCAGAAATCAGGCTGGTCACTTTTTTAGTTAAAATAAAGATTCATTTCATTCCTTTGGTATGGGGGGGTGGAGGGACACACTGTACATTATAAGCAATGTCTTGCATTTAACTGTCTGAATTAAAAAAAAAAAAAGGAAGGAAGGAAAGAACCCTTTCTTTGCATCCCTATGGTTGAATATTCCTTTCTTCCTTGAGGCCTGCTCAGCATTTTTCACTGTCTTGTCTCTCTCATTGAACTTTATATTCTGTATTAATCCATACATTAAAAATATACATGGAACAAGTATTTAAATAGGAGGGTTGTATGTAGTGCATCACTGACTCCAGATTGAGATTAGACATGACAGCAACTGACTGCTTTGGGTTTGAAAATGGTTTAGAGTGACTGATCACCAATCTCTAAGGCACATAATGACAGTGCTTAACAAACTTCTAGAGAAAAAAATCCTGTTCAAGTGACAACCTTTGGACTGAAATCACAAATTAAATGTAAAATGATCTCTTCTGTCTTGAATTTTTCCTGAAGTGTTAGCTCCAAATTACATCAACACAAAGAACATACCAAATTGAAACAGGTTTAGAGAATATATAAAAATAAAGCATACAGAATTGCTAGCTTTTCGGGTTGTTATGGAAACAGAGGAAAATGCAGGTCTCTTCCCCTGCCCTTAATTGACAATTTGGAAATCCGGTGTCTTAATTGCAAAATACAGTCCTCCTTGCCTCTCCCCTCACCTGCTAACCCTCCAAATATTTCTCTGCTGGTTTCTTACATTAAGACATTATTGTTCATGTCTGATATTTTGAAACTAATATCTCAAATCTCTTCCAGCCAACATATCAATTGTAGACATAGACACCAATGAAGAAGAGACCATGGCAACAACTTCTACAGGCAGCCACTTTGGGCTCAACTTAAAAGGGCATGAGAAAATATATTTTGGGGGATTGCCGACCCTGAGAAATCTAAGGTAACGTGGCTCAAACCAATTTCTTCACCTTTGGTAAAGGGATGTAAATGCAGTGTAATCTTACTCCCCGCATTTATTTCTCAAGTTCACTTACAGTAAGTGAATGGTGAATTCCCAATGTACCCTATATCGCCACAGCAGACAAAAGCTTTATTTGCATATGTTGTGTATTTCAATGTGTTTCACACAGCTCACATTACACAAATGCAATGGAAATAGCAGTAACAGTGCAGTATATCTTTCTGATGCTGTGCAAAAACCATGATGTAGCTGACTTTTGAAGTATTTTTTTATTTGATGAATAGAATTTGTGACTCCAAGCTTAGAGAAATGGCTGCATACCTCCACAAAATTAAGCACAAGTGTTTACCTTGTGCATGAGTAGAAAAATTGAACTACAAACTACTCCTCATGGGATTACTGTTAAATGGGTACGCATGTTTTTGCATACTTAGTGTCAGTATCCTTTCAATAAGTATAAAAATATTGTGTTTAGATATCACTTAAAATTATTTGTAGACATAAGTTCCTGGACTCCTTAGATTAAATTCCTCCTGTATTCAGGAATTAAAGTAAATGATACGATACTGTTGATATATTTAATGCAAGTAGAATGAAATATGGCAACCTTTTCCCTTCAGAAGCCTGATCCTGAATTTCTTACACAAATAAAATTTCCAGTATTTATTTTTAAAATATTGTATAATATTATTGATAAACTTTAACTTAAGCTTTAATAAACTAAAGAAATGGGATAACAGATACTGGAATTTAGTGACTGTATTACGTGGTTTTAAATAGACCAAAAAACTTACTTAAGGTTTAAATGAATATTCAGCAGTTCTGCAATGACAAGCACAAGACAATTCTGTGCTACAATGAACAGATGAGCAACACAGAAATAAGTCCATTAATCTGTCAGCTTTAGCTACATGGCATAATGACAGCCTTGAAGTGGTCTTGTGCACAAGGAGCTGTTGTGATTAGTGTACAGGCTGCTCTGCAACTAAGAGAATGGACGTATTTGTTAATGTATTAGGTTAATAACTGACCTCTGATGTCAAATCACCCAGCAATAAAAAGATCCAAGATCTATTTTACTCAGGAAATATATCACTGTATTATGTAATTGTGAAATCACGTCAGTGCATAACAAAATGTCTAGAGCAATTATGTTCCAGCAAATCTTTCGTGGTTGCTTAGAAAATCAGTGTACCACAGCTACTTGGACCTGTGGTAACCATTTTGCCTACAGCTATGATTCATCAGTCACTGGGGCAAGATGAATGTTACGGTAAATTAGAATAAAAAATAGTGAAAGGGGGATTAGGGCAAAGCTGAGCTACTGCAAACAATAGACACTGAAGGTACCCATGGCTTTGTAATTATCAGGTCGTGTCAGTTCTGCCAAATTCTTTTACATGGTTTGCTTTACTCACGACCAAGTATAGCAACAAATTGTAAAAGCTCTCTGATATATTACATTTTAAGGTAGCTGTTTGCAGAGTAACCCCATTATTATAGCCTGATAGTGTATATAGAATCTCACCATTTATTATGTGTTGTTTGTAAATGATGTGTATCTGCTTCATTGTGAAATATTTGAACCTTGCTAATAAGTACCATTTGCTGCAATTAATGTAACTT
>VYXH01009397.1:177483-199452 GCA_013397275.1 Burhinus bistriatus | reverse complement strand
TTTTTTTTTTTTTTAAACTCTCCATGACGTGAATGGCAACTTTTTTTCTGAAGTGACTTTGTAAGGCTTTTCTTCTTGCAAGCCTGGTTCATGTGTTGCCAGCAGTTGTGGTCTCACTCTGGTGTTCCCAGGCCTGGGAAATCATACTTTTGCATTGAAGCATGCTAGCTTTGCTCTTACTTTCAGGGGTTTTCTCAGTTCTTCTGGCAACCATCTGATGAGCCAAACAATGGAACTTTGCAATTCTATTACAATATTTTCCTGTCTTGGATGGATAGTTAGGTTCTGTAACAAACCCAAACCCCAGCGTTTGTTTTTTTCTTTAACTGCCTGAGAAAGTCAAATATATTGCCGTTTCACAAGAAAATATGTGGAAGGATACTGGGAATATAAAATACACAGAAAACAAATGTCAGTCTACCTGAACATAAAGAATTCCTAAAGCATAAAAAAAAATCAAATGAAATTTTTTTCAGTCTTTGGCAAAGACTTTATAAAAAATGTTTGTATGCTGCTAAAGTTCCTCTTTCATTAGGATCTAGCATGCAAAAAGATGAATGAAACATCTGTCTTCCAGTTAAGGTCTCTCCTTATTTTTATGATTTCCTAGCTTCCATCTTTCTACTTTGCCTAAGGAACAACTACTTAGTTATTTCATAGCTCATTGCATTTAAAGACCAAAGGTGACAGCAGTCCTTTACAAAAACAAACAAACCGGACCAAAAAACCACTAAAGAAAAGAAAGGAAAAAAAGGAAAAGAGTACCGTTTGTCAGTTGGAGATTAGATCAATGTACTGTTACACCTTTGAGTGACAGAAGGCAGAGTGCTATATGTGCTGGTAGGTGGTGGAAGGAAGATGGATTCGTTTGAGTGTATATATGTATTTTAAAACAAAAAAAAATCGAGCATCTGTTCATCTGAAAGTGCATGTGTGTGTTTGTCTGACTGACCATGTTCTCCCTAAACTCTGTTTTTGAAAATACACTGTACTTCTAAATTTTTTTTAGGCCTGAAGTGAACTTAAAGAAATATACAGGTTGCCTCAAAGAGATTGAAATTTCAAGGACACCGTATAATATATTGAGTAGTCCTGATTTTGTTGGTCTAACCAAAGGATGCACACTAGAGGTTAGTCTGACTTCCATGTATTTTGGTCTTAATAGGTATAAATGTTTTCTGGTTTCTGATTTTCTGGCATAACATATTAATTGTATAAGGCATAGTCAGACACTCATAGGGCTCTAACCTGAAAATCAGAACAGTTATACTCTAAAAGAAAGAAGGATGAATTAGTCTGATTAGCAAGTAGACCAGTTTTCCAGATCCTAACTTCTTGGACAGTATCCCTGGACAGTTATGATACCTAAAGGGTGGGATTTTCTGAAATGCTTAGCAGTGGTCTAGTTCTGTTTCAGCTGACTAAAATGGGAATTACTGACAGTAATGAGGAAAGAATTAGGCACTGACAATATGGCAAAAACCTTAAAAAATTTTGATGTGCATAAAATCCAAGGATTTAAATTATTTTCTTTAAAAAAAATGCTTGATATAAAATGATTCACTACAGAAAACCTGAGGTACTTTGAGAATCACAGTATATTTGGGGGTAACTGAAACAAAGTCACCTTTAGGATAGGAACTGTAGAGTGCTTACTGTTATAAGCTACCACTGAGCTGAAAGGCACATTTCTTACTGATCACTAAGAATGTGCAGAAATGGTGTCATTATTTTAACTTTAAATACAACTCAAGTCTATTTATTTTTAATTGTTGCTGCTTCTAATTAACAGGCTTCCAATGCGTATAAAACTCAAGGAATCTGATCCTAAGTTTGAGAAACAATATAGTAATTTTCCATGGAAAAGAAGACTCTCATAAAAAAATATTTCCAGAAATGTATGCTAGTTTTGCAAGCAGGTGTCTAATCTAGAGTTCCATATCAGATACCACTACAGCAAATCCAAATTTGTTGTTGTTAAACAAATGCTCTCCAAACATTTTTCTCCAAAACATTGAAAGTTTCCTTTGAACAGTAACTGGAACCTGGTCAGGCCAAAATAAAGATGGGTACCCTCTTTTGCTGTGTTTATCACTTCTATCTCTGGCCTTCATCAGAGCAAAAAGCACACAACAATAGGACTCTCAAACAGGATATTCGACTAGATGGTTCTGTCATGAGATGGCCATTTTTAAGTTTTCAGGTTTGTGACAAAGCTAAACGGTAAACAATCAGATTGCTGAAATGCTTTTAAATCTTACAAATTTGCATTCAGGAGAAATTTTCTACAAAAGTTCCTATTTGTCGGCATTTATTGTAGATTCTTTCCTGAATAGGAAAGGATAGTTGTGTTGATATTCTTCTGTTGCTATGAATCTTAGAAAGAACTTTGTTTTTCACATTATTTTGTAATTCTTTGAGGTTTCAGAATTTGAAATCTAATTGGAATAACCATTTTGCTGGGGAATTAAATAAAATACCTTAATTGTACATTTACAAGATATGTACGATAATTAAAAAGAAGCAAAGTAAAAGCAAAAGTTAAAGACTGGATATATGTTCAATTATTTAAATACCCTCAGATTTCAGAGAAAGGTGAACATCATCAGCAATTATTTTATCTAGCATAATCTATTATCTCTATACCTGAAATCAGTTCTACTGTACTAAAAAAGGATGGGTTATTTTAGAAAAAGACACTGTTTCTATAGATGGGTCTTCCCTGGCTGGAAGAGTACAAGAATTGGCAGTGATTACAGATCTTCAGAAGTATGCACTGGTTTATTATTTGATGACATACTTTACTCTTTAGATTGTGTAAATGGCTACCAAGGTCCAGAGAGTTGGGCCATCCGCAATGATTGCTTCGTTTATGAGCCTGAGTCATCAAGAAAGCAGTGGTGCTCAGTGAAGAAATAATGATGAAGCAATAATGACTGATTAATGGAAAGTATTTTCTGGGCTTATTTGACAAATGATAGGATCTAGTTTATGTTCATATTGGCTGTTGTTATCTGTTGTACTGATTTAAAAGCAAAATCCCACTTTATTAACTCAAGGGAAAACATTCATATAAAAACCACCTGTGAGCAGTTATTTTAATCCAAGAGGGTATAGCGAAATAAGACTGGAACTTTGCCTTCCTGTAAGACAGCATTCCAGAAATTCTCTAATGATGCCAGATGTAAATAGGTAAATTAATGTTTGCACAACACTTTGAGAAGTAAATTGCTTAGTGTTTATTATTTCTTTCCATCTCTTCACACTAGTTGTATCTACATGGTTTATTATTTTATTTAAGAAATCTTTCTGCATGTGCATACTCTTGCTTTTAATCCTATTAGTGCACTTTCCTGTCCTCTTCTTCCTACAGAACATTCATACAGTTAGCTTCCCCAAGCCAGGTTTTGTGGAACTGCAGCCTGTCTCCTTTGACATGGGCACAGAAATCAACCTCTCCTTCAGCACTAAGAATGAGTCTGGGATCATCTTGTTTGGCACAAGTGGCACAGTCATCCCACCCAGGAGAAAGCGCAGGTACACTGGAAGGAAAGCTGCCCCTCTGAGGAGAAAGCGCAGACAGACGGGACAGGTACGAGGAACCTAGCAAAAGATAAAAAAACCCCGCAATTTTACTGAACTTATTCCTCTTGGTTTGTTTCAAGACACTGACAGATGTTTATACTTAAATTAAAATTCAGTGCTCGGGAATAAAATATTTCTGTTATCCTTTATCTGATGGAGAATCTCATAGAGGGTCAGAATTCGTTTTTTGCGTTGGAGTAACTGTTTCTTTTAAAGATTTACAGTAGGACATCCATTGCTTATTGCTAAAAGACAACAGATTTGTTTTTCTATCATATAGATGCTTCTATGTTGTTTTCTTAATTAAACCTAAATATTAGAGAATACTGGTCTTCATGCATTCTGAGGACTACTTATGCACTATTAATGCTTGGAAACATCTTTCATTCCTGTGCATATAGAAATAAATGAGGATCATTCTGGTTCCCCTGAGACTGAGGAAAAAAAAAAAGAAAAGCTGCTAAAAACAGTCCAAGAAAAGTCCCTTGTTTGGGATCACTGCTGTGGGATATAAGACTTAAGAGTGCTCCAGCCTCTCCTTCTCTCCCATAAAATACAAATCTGCGGTATAAATCCTTTCTGACGAAGAGGATAGAGTCAGTCTATTCAGAGGATGTACTTACAGAGTCCAAGTGACTAACTGGTAAAAGTGTGATTGCTGTTAGAAATTATTCAAATCTTGATTAATTAAAAACCTCACAGACAGACATACTGCAACAGAGATAAACAGAATATTTTGATGCTTTCTTTGTTCAGGACTTCTGGGGAATGATATTTCATTATTCTCCTTCCTGTCTGTTTTGGAAGAGAGCTCTCAGTGACCTGGAGGAACACACTCCAGGGACAACACATTATAATGACTCACCCGCATGACATTAACTTCAGGGTAGGGGCTCCTTTATCATTACCCAGCTCATCAGGTCACAGAAGTGAGCATGACACTCATCGCTATAGTAACTGGAGGTTAGATCCTGAAATCCTGCTACAGCACGATATTGGTTGCTAGAGTAACTACTAGTGTGATTTGCCAGCCCTCCAAATGCAGAACTCACACTGAGATCAATACTATTCGGGGCTTGATGCCTTGCTTTAAGACCAGGCTTTGTAACAGCAAAAATCAGAAGAACTGTAGGTTAGAAGTCTCGGTCCTTCCCTGCAAACAGGTATGCAGAGAGTCAAATCTTTTGATAAGGCTTTCCAGCATGACCTCATTTTACCCATTCCTCGTTATAAAAATGCAAGAGAGCCTGAATACAGCAGGAGCAGAACAGAAACTACAGTATCTTGACTATGGTGGGCAAACTAAAAGCCGGTGTAAGAAAATAAAGCATACACACTAATGTAAAACTGAGTGAAATAATTTATTTCCAAATGTAACTTGCCTTCTAATACCAACATGTACATTGCAGGCCTACTATGCAGTGTTCCTGAACAGAGGTCGACTAGAAGTGCATATCTCCACTGGGATACGGGATCCCCACAGAATCACCATCAAACCAGAAGCTGGCGAGTTTCACGACGGCAGACCACACTCCATCCGGATACAAAGAGCTAAAGGGTAAGGTATACCTAGAAGTGCTACAAACCACACAGCACAACTAATTCAACAAAGCAAATATACCAATGTCTTTAGCAATCCATGTAAATGCTTCTGCTGAGACCAAGAATTTAGTGTAATTCCATGCTTATCCAAAAATTTTTAGAAGTTAGTTTCTGACAGTTATTATTCTGCAGAGCTGGGTTTACGTGCTTTCCTAGGCTATCAGCCTGTTTCTCCAGAGATCTGCATTTGTCTGAATTGGCATCTTTAACCTTCTGGTTCTTGGCAAATTAATTGAATCTGTGGATGAGAAATACTGCTGTGGTGCAGTAAATCACCTTTTCAATACATGTAGAAAAAAGACTGTTTTTAAAGTATATAAAGAGCAACAGCACAGCAGCCTGTAGCCTTTTTGTGCTGTTGTATATAAATGGAGTTATGGTGGTGCCCAGCTAAATATGGTAAAACAATGAAAACATAGAGTCCCAGATAAATGGCAGTCATTCTTATTGCTGGAAAGCCATTGCAGACTGTCCCAGACCACGTTGTTTTAAACAGAGTATCACTTAAATTCCTGTGTTCTTTCTTAGACATTGTAAAAAAGGCTAATTACACTTCTCCATTCAGAAAGTGCTAAGAAACAGCACTGCTGTAGTGTGTAGAACTCAGGCAGTCAGTATTATTTATGGCCTGGAATAGCCCTTGCTCCAAGTAGGGTTTGTTGTGGATGTTTTGACACGCAAATGTGTACGTACTGTACAGACATTCAGTGGATTAGTGCACTATGCACAATGTTGTTCTGTTTAGTTTAAAAAAAAAATGTCAGAAAGATGTGACATCTAGCATGTTACAAAATGTGCTTATCCAAGCACGCTGAACACCAGGCTTCACCCTATTACCCCCACAACACTGCAGCTTTCTTGAGCAACAATTCCTGTCTGTCTAGTCCCAAGGTGCCCTCTGTCCTCTCTATAATCTGCTTTGCTTTGCTTTGTCCTTTGTCAGTATAATTTTCTGACTGAATTTCTGTTTTATCGTTAAAAAAAATCTTGTAAATAATGCCTTCAGACAATGTCTCTTCCCAGCTTCAATGACTAGTTGGAGGTAAAACTGCAAATTCTTTGGGAGAAAAAGTTATTTTGGAAGTGGATGACTGTGTTTTGCAAAATATTTTGTGTCACTGTGACAGAACACAAATATGCAGATGATAATAAGAGCTCTAAACAACAAAGTTCTTTTATACAGTGCTATAGCAAGTACAGTAGCTTGACCTGTGAGAGTACATCAAGACACAATTGCTGCACAATGCCATTCAGTGATGATGCTTGTTCAGTTGAAACCTCTGTGTTTTCAAAGTAGCTCTGTTACAAAACAAATTGTCTGAACTCTGCAGTTTCTGTAACCTGAAATGGATGTGAAAAGCTATAAATTAAGATTAGCCCCTCCTCTGCTCATGACAAACTCAAGCTTTAGTTGATTAAATATGAGGAACATCCTTTAAAAACTCTTCAGAGAGATAATTGTCCATATAATTATGAAGAATTTGCTTTCTCTTCCAAGGTAATTATAGGATACTGTTGAAGACTAATGCACATCATTGTATGGTTCTGCTTGGAGCCAAAATGTTTACTATGGTAATGGCTAAAGATGAGATGAAATATTGCATGCTGATGAAAATATTGACAATCAGTAGTCATGACTACCATGCAGCAGCACAAAGGGTAACTCGAGTCTTGACAGTCTGATTTCCCTACCCTTCCTTTGAAGGCAGTGGAGATAAGTGTCCTCTCTGGGACACTTCACAGAACCTAAATTAGTCTGAACTGCCCCCAGAGAAATCTCTCTCCTTCTCTTTCCGCTGCTGAAGGGTCTGGGGGAAATCCTAGAGATTGTCCCAAAAAAAAGTCTTTTAATACCAGCTTCCTCCAACCCTTTGAAAAATGAATCACTTTCTTATTCTACAGCTTTCTAGACCAAATTAATCCATCCACAACCATGAGGAAATTGGACAATTTGCATGTAGTACAACGGTTATCTAATTCAGGTCTTTCAGTCACTATCCAGTTCTGTCTAGGACTTATGTAAATAACAAAGCCAAGCGGTTTACATATGAAAATCGGCCTCTTTTTAATAAAAATTTTCAATATTCATTTGCTAACATTTGTAATTATTGTTAAGGAAGAACACTGGAGTTCAGTGTAATTTTGCAGTTGAAAAAGGTGAGGTTATTGGCCAGAAACTGACTATTTCTGGTATGTTGTAAGGACGCTCAGTAATTCTGAAAAAATCAAGCTACTTACAGATACCCAACTTGGGTTTAGATAATTAATTGTAGTCAAAGATGCTTGAATAGTTAGGTCCTCATGTTTAGTTTCGCATGACTGTAACACATTTGAAATAAAAACTGCACTTCATAAATCACATCAGAGTTTACCAGAGACACATATAGCTTTTTTTGTGGTCCTGATTCTCTCCTGACTAAATTCTATTAAATATAGTCTAACAACATAAATAAATTATGCCAACTAGCATTCTACATTCACCTTCAGAAACACTGAAGTTCTTATCCATCCTTTGCAACTCAGCCCACCTTGTGCTGGATTTGTTCAGAAGCTGGAGATTTTCTATGTTTCATCAATGGTAAATTGTCCCAAAGACAGCAGTTAAATTTTTGGTTCTTGTTGCTATACCTTCTTGTATATGTTACCCATAAAAATAATCCACAGTCTTGCAATTCCACAGCCCTTACATTAACGCTGCTTTCTCAGTATACACAATGTATGGCTTGGCAAACTAGTTTTTCACTTTCTGTCGCCTTTACCATGTTTCCTTGTAAATGTGGTACAGACTTGCAACATTTGCATCTCAGTAGCTTTGACAGGCAAGAGCATTCAGCTTTTCTGTCACATTTGGATTCTTGCTTTTACCAGAATAATGGCCTTCACCGTGTTTACCCCTTTCCTCTTTGCTCTTTTTTCCATTTCTTGACTTGGCTTGATCAACCAGTGGCGCTGTGCTTCAGAGGCGTCTACCTTCCCCTCTACAAGCTTAACACTATCTTCCACAGGACTGCTTTGTCTTTAACTTGTAGCACATGCATTACCCATGAGAGAGAAGTGTAGCACTTGTATCGCTACATGGTGAACAATAAGTAGTTCTCCTGCTCTGCCATCTCCCACAAAAAGAGCCAACCGGATCTTTTAAAAAGTTGATGGTATGTATCTGTGGTGGATTCTGCAATCGGAGCAGTCCGTAGCAGTGTTTGTCCCCCCAGCAAGAAGACAATAACTTGTACAAACAGGAAATAGGGAGCCCAAACAAAACGTGACGCCGTGCTGTTCCCATCCTGCTGAGCGCTAGATGATTGTACCTCCCATCCCAGTACAGCAGGCTGGGCCATCACCAGGTCAGTGTTGCCACACTACACACCACTTCTTCCTATTCGACCAGTGGCTGATATTATTGCCTCTCTGCAGCATGGCTTTGCCAAGCTCTGTCAGAGAACTACCAGGGAGGCATAGCAGTAGCTGAAAACTTTCTAGTGGTTAATATGTATTTAACGTGAACTGCTAATTACATAATTCGGGTTGCTCGGTGTTGTAGCTGGTGTAGGAGTAAATGGGGCCTGCAAAGTGGTGATTTCAATACGAGCAATAACCAGAGTAAAATATATATTTCTTTGCTTTCAAATCGCTTTTGCAGGATGTTCACTGTTCAAGTAGATGAAGACAAAGGCCAGACCCAGAGATTGCCATCGGACCAGCCCATCTCTGTTAAGAAACTCTTTGTGGGGGGTACTTCTTCTCAGTTTCAGACTGCACCTCTCAGAAACATACTGCCATTTGAGGGCTGTATATGGAATCTTATCATTAACGCCACGTAAGTCTCAGTGATGCCAACAAATGTGCGGTTAATGAGGTCTGGTTAACTACCTTGGCTGCCAAAAGAAACCTCATTGTTGCAAGGAAGCATACTAACAGCAAGTCCTAGAATATGGTCGGTTTTCTTAATCTGCCCTTCCTTTTTTTGTCTGCAATATGTGCTCCGCAGGCCATGCAATTAATGAACTGTTTTACAGACAAGACAACACCTGTCTATTTATCCATAAAATCAGAGCAATTCAACAGTAACGCTGCAATAAGACTTGCCTCAGTGATAGGTATTTATGGTGTGCTATAACACTTTATTTTAAGTAAAGTTGATCTCCATGATTATACAAATTCTGAGAACCAGTACGGGAATTAATTTGCTTTGTGGAAAAAGCATGCTGCAGTAATCTGGAAGGAACATTTAAGTAAAAAGAAAGGGACTAGTGAATAAAGTAAAACCTCTATAGAAAGTTCCCATCTAAATCTTTCTTTCACATAACGAAGTACTTCAATTAGGATCTCATCACCCCACATTCAGTGTACATCAGAGAGAGGACTTCTCTGCAACGTGGTTCAACCTACCTAGGCTGGTAAAGCTTGACAAAGAGGATGCCTGTCTCTCTGCACTGACTGTAGGAAGGAAAGCCAATGGTGACTATCATGTCTAATTTAAGTGTCCCACTTCGTACGTAAAATAGATGAGATGAATCCTGGGTCGTCTGTGCTGTGAAGTGGAATTACACAGCAGTGTATAGCTATTCTTTTTAAATGAGTGGTACAACGGCAGAAAAACTAATAACAGACATCAATTTCTTTGTGTGTTCTCAGCCCCATGGACTTTGCTCAACCCGTGTCCTTTGAAAATGCAGATATTGGCCGATGTCCCTCTCCAGAACCAGAGGTTAGGCCACCTGAGGATGAAGATAAACCAATCCACACAACAGTTCGGATCCAACATGAACCAGACACTAATGGGGAGAAAGAAAGACCAAGGACGACTCCCGCTTCCCCTCCTCCTCCAACACCATCTCTATCTTCAGCACTTGTAAGTGTAGATCACTTCACTCAGGTAAAGTTTGAAAAGTTTCTCTTCCAAGGCAAAACTGAAAAGCTAGCCACCAAGAATAATGAAGTAATTTGCCAGAAAAATAGTGACAGTTCAGCATAATGTTGTAAAGGGAACACCTTGTTGCAGGTCAGTAAAACCTGTGGATAATGGAAAACTGGCTGATGTCATATGCTTGGATTATCACAACAGTAATTTAAAGAACGATATAGCAGTAGAATTCCCTTTGGCTTGCATGCTTAGCCCTAAACCCTTGCACTTCAGGATGTAAGCCAAGAAATATCTGATTGGGGTTGGAAGGGAAATTTTCCTATGGGAAATCCAGGTCATTATGATATTTCTTGTGCTATTCTCTGAAGCACATGATAACAGCCACGTCAGTGACAGGATGAAGAAACAGGTAGACCAGATGTCCATCTGATATGGCAATTCCTCCATTGCTATTATATAACTTCAGTCAGGAGACTTACGAACTTAAGAACTGAAACCCCAGACACTGCTAAATTGAGCTCAGCTGTTGTTGCCAGAAATCTTAAATAGCTAGATAGCGGCAAGCATTCTTATACAACGAAATTTAAGAAGAAACTTCTTCTGTCACAAGTGTATAAGTTTTACAAGTTGATGCAACATTTTACTGTCCAGTAAAGTTATGTTTAAATATCTGAATATTAAACTGAATAATATATCCACTGGAAGATATTCTGGGGTCAAGGGGGGAGGGAACTCTTTTATATTTTGTTAGACCTGCATACAACCCACAGGTTTATCCAGGATATAGTTCAGTATGAGTGAGGTTTCCAAACAGTGTGTGTGGAAGTGTGTACCTGGAAAAGGGAGCCTGGGGTTCAAGATAGATAGGCAAGCTTCATTGTAGTTATTACCCTGCCCCAAATCCCAGAGTTGTACGTATCAGCCTTTTAGTGCTCTAGGGCAGCATTTTTGATTCATTCCCACAAGGTGGAGTAGTTGTAACACAAGGACTCTGATACATCTTTGGAGTTGAAAGTAAGCAAATTTGCAGTATAGTAAGGCTACCATAAAAAGATAAGGAACCAGGCAACAACAAGGTAAAAAGGGTTATCCAGTTTAATGCCCACTGTTGTGAAAGAGTGCAGTCATGTTATCCCTTGATCAAGCATTATAAACAAAATAAAAAATGACAGAAGTGCATGAGAGAGCAAGTGCACACTTTCTAAGACTCTAAGCACTTTTAAATAGCAAAATTGAGAGGAACAGATCTACTTATTAATACCAGAAACCAGTCCCATTGCAACTAGGTGAGTTTTGTATATCGCATATCTAGAGCCATGATAACTTGAAACAGGAGTTCAAAATAAAAATCTAAATAAAACACCATTAGTCCACTTTCTTGGAAAAAATGAAACAGTTTTAGTATTCTGAAGACTTGAAAGTCTTTTAAATAAGGCAAGCTTTTGGATAGCTTTTATGTTCATCTAAGTAAGTTCTCCGAAGTATTCCTCTAGGGAATGTTGCAATAAAATAAGTAAATAAGTTTAATAATGAGATAGCACTCATATGACAGTTAATTATACAGAAGCTCAGTGTAGAAGGATGGCACATGGAAAATACACAGCAGAAAAAAACTATTTCCACACAGGAGGCTTAAATAAGGTATCTGTCCTCTTTAAGTCCTTTTAGGACCTTTTTTATCTCTATTATCCATCTGTATGTAAAGGAGGAAGGGGAGTTTAATCCCAAATGAAAAAAACCCTACCCTCTACTAAAGGCAAGACAAGATCTAGAAATAGGACAGTTGGGAAATACATTGGTCACTGGTCTGCTGCTGCTGCTTGCTACGGATGCCAAAATGTTTCTCGACATTGGGTAACTGCTGCTTCTGCCTCATGTTATTCACTGCTTCTCAGGATTCGCTTGCCACTGAAATGAAGAGCGCCCGCATTACTTCTGCATTTGACTCCATGACGGTATCTTCCACCATTTCTCCATGCATTACTTCATTGTTTTATTAACACTATTTGATGAACTGTGGGGACTGTTTCAGTGGTGCTCCCTTTCCCCCCCCCCAGATTACTTTCTTTGTGACTACTAATGCAGCATTGTTTGTGGAGAATGTGTGGCAGTCCACCAGTGGGCTTTTCTGTTCTTCATTTCCACTGTGACACACACTTAGGTTCTTGACTTACCAGTCGAGTCCCTGACATCTGACAAGACTCAAGTAAAGTGCACCTGAAGAGTTCAGTCTTGAGGCTCTCAGGTAATATGGGAGGTTTAAACCTAGGACAGGTTTAAACCTAGGACACCTTAAGGCCATTACAGAAAAAACAAAGCTGGGATATTTTAATACAGGCATGTAATCCATGCCTAGTTCACAGTCTTGTGAAGGCTGTAAAGCTGGCTCTCCTTAGATAAAGTGAAAGCAGAGACAGGCTTGTGAATAAAACCTCGCAGTTTTTTAAGCGTGCCCTCTTGACTTTTTTCCTGTTAGTGACATTTCCACATCAACCTAATAATGAATGGTCACTATTATTGATCAGTATTCATCAGTAAATAATTGGTGTATGCTTGCTACGATTCCAACCATCACCAGTGTGTTTGGCACTCTCCCTCACTCCTTGCCCTTCCTCACAGTCCTCCTCCTGGGATGAAGAAAAACTGCAATATTTACTGATGCTGGGGAGCAGCTAAAGTGTCAGGGCCAGACCCTTTACTAACAAACCAGCCTAAGATTCAATTTACTGTCAGAATATGTCCTTTTAACATGTAATATGTAAAAGTGTGCCACAGAAAAGTTTGTATTAGTGTATTTTCCAGTTCTTTCCTGTAGTTCTAGTACCATGGTTAGTCCCTATCTTCAAATTTTAGCAATTGAAATTTAGCAATTGAAATGCTATTGGAAGTATCATATACACAGTATTGTTATTCACATAGTTGTTAAGCTTCTAGATAAACCTGTAAAGCTTAAAATAATTAGAAACTGTACGCAGCATTATGGGAATATGATTTTTTTTTTTCTATTTGATGTTCACTGGAAGACTGCTATCACACATTCGTAGCTTTGTTTGGTCTGCTGAGTTTTCCCCATTTTTGCCCTCCATTGCACATTGATGCGTACTTGTCGTAATGCATGGTGTTCTACTCTGTCATATTCAAAGCAGAGCATTCATTGTGGAAAACTAATTTTTAGAAGTGCTCTATACTGTTGTGAAGACTTTTTGTGACATGTGAAGGCAAAAAAAAGTCACACTACTGAAAAACTGAGTGAGAGGGGGAAAGAAATTTCCTCTTTGCGGCTGAAATCTCAGTGCTTGTTGAGTCACTTATAGCATTTTCAAAACGTTTCACAGAAAGGGCTCTTTGTCAGTAGAGCACTGCACCTTGTGCTTTGCAGGTCCTTGCTGAGTCAGGGCTCAAATAAGAGACTGTCATGAATCCAAAATGATATCAGCCACAGTGCTTAAAAACAAAGCTGGCAGCTATCAAAGTTTGGGTTTTTTCCCAATGGTATTGTCCTGATATTGCGTTAGATCCTTTGAGTAGTTTCTTCACAATACTCTCAGTGGGAGGCAAAAGCTAGACATGAGTAGGAGCTGGTAATTACCGTGGTCTCTCATTGCCCCAGGCACCGCTGTGTAAGAGCTTTAGGGCTAGCGATTAAAAGACCTGGTGAAATTAGAAAGAAAATTATACTGGGCAGAAGATAGTTTACCTTCCATTGTTGCACCACTTTAAGATTAATAGAAGTGGAACAGACAGGGAGGGGTTTCTTTCTTTACCCCTTGGGTAATGTGTCTGCATTAGACAGCTCAGGGAGTTTAACAGTTGTTACTTCTATACATCAGTTATTCAGCTTCCCTAATTGTTTGTGGGGGCCTTTGAAAAGCACCAGGGGAACAACAGCACATTAAACGAAGAATACAATTGTAAAAAAATATAAAGAAGTAAAACGGGGGACTCGTTGACAGGTGCAGGATCTGAAACTACTTTTAACTCATTGTTTTTAAGGTGACTAGATTTCAAGTCGACAGCAAAGTATCCCTTTAAAACTTAAGTCTTGCTTCATTTCTGTAAGAGGGCATCCTACTGTGTAAAACTCATTTATGTGAGCTAAGAGTACACTGAGCTGCCTGGAAATCACTTAAGACTCTTGTAAATGTCCACTGGTGGCATGAAAGCAGCAATGATCATCTATTACTTTTATTTGCTTTTACAACCAGCTTAATAAGCTCTGCCTTTACACCAAGTTCCTGTCATACTGGTTTATAACTTTAGCTGGTGGGGTGAGACATCAACACGCTGGAAAACTGCAGGGCCAGTGTATAGACTAGGTGGAATATTCTAACTCCTGAGCAGTTGGAAGACTTCCAGCATGTGCGCAGCTGCGATAGATACAAAATATGAAGTTTGTATGATCGCTGTATATTTTGCAGGACTCCTGTGCTGCTGACACAGAACCAGCCATTTTGGAAGGTGGCAAGCAATTTGGTCTTTCAAGGAACAGCCACATTGCGGTTGCATTTGATGACACCAAAGTGAAAAACAGGTATATTGTTTATTTCAGCAGTGAGTTTTGATGGAATAACATCAGAATAAAATGCCCCATCTAATATTCTCAAAAGCGTCTCCCAAAATTATGGGCATAATCTGAAAAAGGTCTCGTCCTATGGCTAATTCATGTCATTAAGCAAACATAAAAAGCATTAAAGCCTGAAATCTAGGCAATGAAGTGCCCACCTAAGTAGCGCTCACAAAAGCAGTTTACCTCTTTGTAAAGGTTTGGGCGCACACAGATGCCAGACTGATTTGCAGAAAAACAAACAGAAGAACGGAACTCGGTCATGCAACTGAGTTCACAGGTTGCTTTTTCGCAAAGAAGTTTCTTGGTTCAGTAACTTGGTAATTTCTCGTAATAAGCAACCCTTTTTTCATGTTTCCTCCAACAGTTAAGATCAAGCTTGCACAGTAAACAGGCAAAATGACATTGCCCTCCCAAAGTATAACAATATATACATATACATGTTGATATACAGAGGAATTCCAAGAGCTACTTATAAAAATACAGCTGTTTTCAATGGATTTGTGAAGCTATAACTTGTTAATTGTTCATTTTTGCTTTGAAGGCACATGATCATTAACAAATGTGCCATGTCACACCACTAAACATTTTTGCTGCCTTGTGGTTTACAAGTCCATCAGCCTCACACTTATTTTTACCTATAAAGATACTGTACTGCATATTTTCACATACGCTAATTTTAGAAAACTAGGAAATTAATTAAAAGAAATATGTAATCCTACAGTCCTGCATGTCTTCTTTTCAAATAAGAATCCTGGCTTGATCATTTTCATGCAACGATTTTTCATGTTTCTGGTATCAACTACTTTCAGGTACTGACTTTGCAGCTCCGCTTGGGCTAGGTTAGCGATGTGCTGCCAGTACAGCCTTAGCATCTAGATAATCTAAATCATTTCTTCCCAGGTTTTTTGCTGTAGGGGAAGTTTTTGGCATTACCATTTGGTCCAAGGGGTCGGTGGTTTTCACAAGATAGCAGATCTCCGATGAGACACACTCCCATTTTCAGCTGGGAGAAATCAGAATAAATGTTTTATATCCTGATTGTAAACTCTTCTGTCTGCATCTTTAAAAGTTTTGCAGCCTGTCTTCAGGCGATACAACTCATTAGAAACTCAACATTTGCCAGCTGTCACTACAGCTCGCTCCTCTTTGTGAGCATTATGTGTGTGGATGACAGATAACACCGCTGGAATTTCACAGGCGCTGGGATTTTCTAGCAACTACAGCTGCAGCTGAGAATTGTATCTTGAAATTCTATGCCAAAGTTGCACTTTTGTATCCCCACAGCAAGGGCACTAATGAACAACTCACATGTGAGGCATCAGATATGTGTGAAATAAAATTTGCGTATAACCAAATTATTTTTCTTAAACCCTGATGAACAAGGAAAATGGACTACTAAATGTAAAGTTTTGTTAGAGAAACACAAAAAGGTAAAGCAGATAAATTTGTCTATTGTCAGACTCTGAGTATCTTTTCCTTTGTTTCTGTTTTCCTGTTTGTTTGATTTTCAGACTTACAATTGAATTCGAAGTCCGAACAACAGCTAATTCTGGCTTGATGTTTTATATGGCCCGCATCAACCATGCTGATTTTGCTACAGTTCAGCTAAAGAATGGAATGCCTTACTTCAGCTATGATCTGGGGAGTGGAGACACCAACACAATGATTTCCAGCAAAATAAATGATGGCCAATGGCACAAGGTATTATAGTCACTCATGCTAAATTATTCTTTGTAATGCTAAGAGCAAGCTTTGTTTTGCTTTAAGATATTTGCGAAATGTAGTCTATACAAGCTAAACCTTACAACTAGACATTTTTGTAGTCCACAAAATTTGTGCTTTCAGATGCACTGTTGAGTACATGGTACATATTCTACTAACAAAAAAGTTAGCGCTGATATCTTTGAAACCTGTCCTTCAGGAAACACATATTTCTGGACATATTTAGAGTATGTCCCATGTATGGTGAGGAAATGCAGAAAATGTTCCATCTTGCCTAATAGGGCTCAGGTGAGTATCAGCTCATCGTGATTGAATACATCATTAAAGCCAGTTGTTTCTTTGTTAATAATGTCACTGTTCAGCCATAATGCTAAGAACAAAGAAAAGAGGACAAAAAAAATGCTTAAGCAACTCTTTCCTGCATTATTAATTCAGTTCATTAGGGAATAAATATGATATTCATGGATGTACTTGGCAGCCCTTTCTGTGACTTTATGAGAGGAAGTATATACAATGCCTGTGGCTTCCAGGTGGTGAGTGAAGGAATGCTATCACAACCATGAAGTTTAGTATTTACAGACACATAGTATATTCATTAGGTAACATGCTTGAAGGCACCAGTAAAGACACAGAAGAAAAGAATACATGTAACCGTGTATTCAAGTTAATGTGCTGTAAGAGACATTACATTTTGGACAGGTATTTGGAAAGTCACCATCCACATCTGTGTCATCAAATGAGAAAAAATCTAATTGAATTTTCTGTTATGCTTGACTTGCTCTTACCACACCCTCTTTGCAGTCATCCTTAGTCCCTCTTTGCTTCATTTCCACCCTGTTCCACAGGAATTTTATTTTCACTGGATTTTTATTCATGAACTTTTTGATGATAGCAAATGCTCTAAACCAAGGTATTTCACAAGGGGAAAAAAATAAAGTCGTATTCGTACTTACCTGTTTTACATAATACCTAGGAGCACTGGCAGTGGACCAGGGTCCCTTTCTGCTAGACACAGAACGAAGATGATTATTTTTGCTCTTTTGCCATTTTCTCTATATTCTAAGAGAACAAACTGAAGCATATATTCTTAATGCAAGACTATGCTCTTTGGGCATGCAGCTTGGCACTCTGCGAGACAGGGGACTCTTGTTGTAGATTCCATTTTTGTAGGAGAGAATGGAGACAAAATCCAAAGTCCCAACAAGCACACAAAAGTCAATTTTGGAAGGAGGAAAAGGGCAACCTCTTTAATAAAAGACCACAATCTTTGTTTTTAAGAAAGCAGGGGGTTTTCCTTAAAATAATCCTTTTAGTGAGAACCTTTTCTCCATTTGAAATGGTTTAGGTTGAAACGTGTCCATCAGGCCTACAGAAGCCACATCGTGCTGCTGCTGTCTCTTCAGGTCCTCTGTAAAACTGTCTCTTCCCAATTCCCATCTCATTCACCAAATCCTCCTCCTGTCCAGGGTGTAACTGTCCCTCTCAAATTTACGGCTGTCTATGAACACCAAGTTCAGTCCCTCCCTCGCCTTCAGGCCAACCCTTGTCAGTGTTCAGTCATTCCCATTGCATGACAGATGTGCTGCCACACTGAAGCAGGATCAGCCATGTTAAAGAAAAGCCAAAGAAAAATGCTGCTTCTCTGTCTTTGCTACTCTGGTGAGCTGTTTAGAAATCTGCCAATGTGCATGTTGCATTTTACATATATCCCTTTTTCACCCAGAACCATTATTATACCAATTTGTAGAGATTTCAGGATAAACCTTTGGGAAGAAATTGGCCTGTGGTTGTTGGGGTAGAATTTCCTCAACTCTTCAGCAATTGCACTTCCTCCATGCGATCCACAGCCCATTTGTCTGAACAGAAGCTGTAATACCAACAGAACACAGTTGGCATTATATTTACTCTAGCATGAACTGTGATCTGAGGCATGTCTAAACTAGTGGAATCATAAACTCAATATTGTCTGCAAACATGTGCTGCAATAAAGATTTGCCACCAGTACCATTAACATTCAGCATTTACTATTCCCTGTACTTAAAATTGCTATCCGATTCCAGGAAAAACAGTATTGTGGCATGCTTATGAGAGTAACAATTAATCTTTTTAAAGGAACCCCAAGGCCTTTCAGTAATTCTGATAAATAATATTCATCATGCCTCCTGACCTAGAGCTAATTAAAAGGCAGGCATATGTTTGCATAAAACCTTGTGCAGGAGCTCTGTACCATGCACATTATCCACAGTTGCTGTCACAGTACTTCCGTTAACCACTCCCACTACTTTCTCCTGTATTGTTATATATTTTGGACTGTAAGGCTCATTATAGTCTGGAAATGATTTGTTGTCAGAAAAGTATGTGTAATTGTATTGCATTTGTGTTTCTTTTTAGATAAAAGTCATTCGAACCAAGCAAGAAGGAAACCTTATAGTAGATGATGTTTCAAACAGAACTGTAAGCCCCAAGAAGGCCGATATATTGGATGTTGTAGGAATGCTGTATGTTGGAGGATTGCCCATTAACTACACAACTAGAAGAATTGGTCCGGTAAGCAAGTTTAATTAAGTTACCCTACACTCCTTAAGTGTGTCCTGATTGGTACCAATGTCCTTCCAGTTTTGCTTTGTTTTGTTTTGCTTTTCCCCAAGACTGCTCAAGAATATTTATGAAATGAACCTTACTGGAGGTACACTACATGCTTTCAGTGGAAAGATCTGACTCGGAACCCAGTTAATGAAAAGAACTAGAAATAGCAGATTTAGTGATTGTTATGGAAAAGTAGAAAGATCCGTACACTTGTATCCACTTGGATTATTGCACAGCTAGAGTTTAAGGTCCTGAATACTAGTTGCCCTTTCTCTTGGCTGTAATTCATCTAGCCATTAAGTGCTAATGAACAGTGAAAGTATCTCCCAAGAGAAGCAGTAGAAGCCAAAATTACCATGGACAAAGTACCCAGTATTACATCTGCTTACTGTAGTAATTGGTTTTGTGTTGTTATTACTAAACTAGGAGAGAATGTATTTTGAAGTAAGGCCACGAAAACTCTGTTGTCCTCCTTCTGTTTCCAAATCACATGTGCATATATCAATTTGTCACTGTTTCAGTCTAAATGCCCAGCTTCCATGCTGACACAGAAGATACCCTCGCAAACAGACAGGCCAGAGGGGTGAATATAATTTTGGCCTAAACTTTGTAGAAGTAACTAGGAACACCGTGTTCCCTCACCCAGGCTATTTATTGCATCTATCCACACAAGTCCATGTCAGTCACCTCACTTTCCTGCTGCCCTCCCACCCCTCCAAGATATGCCAATATTAGAATTGGAGAAAAACTCTTCCCTGCATTATTCCGCTCTCTGTGCAGAGGGGTCTTTCAAAGCAGAAACCAGAACTTGAGTGAATTTACTTATAGCAAACAGCAAATTAGGCATATAGTGCATCACAATGCAGACAAATAACTGGAATGTCAGTAGCAGCTATGTCTAGGCTCATTCTGGCTGGTTATACAGAATCGGTGAAGAGGAGGCAAAAGTACAGATTCATGCAAGGAAACAAACCAGGCTCTCAAAGAAATTGCACATGAGTAAATACCATTGTGGTAAGATGATGACGGAATGGCAAATACTAGTCTATAGACAGGCAAGTGTCCACCAGTTGGGGCGGACAAAATAATTACAGAAAAGGAATTCCTAGATCCTGCTTAAACAAGTCACTATAACTCATGAATGGGGAATGAAGAGGAAGAGTAACCACTCTAAATCTGAGAGTCGTATTCCATAAAGAAAACCGATCTGTGAGATCATATTACTGAGCAAATTTTGGATCGCGCAGAAAGCCCAAATTGAGGCAAATCTACTGATCATTTGGATTTACGAAACCAGATCTGAGGCACTGGAAAACAAAAGCTGTACTTAACTACCCGCAAAATATAATTCCCGATGCTATCAAATTATGCTCTTTGAAATACATCTGCAATTTACCAATACTAATGTAAGGAGAAAGGTAATACTAAATCCTTAACTACTGCTCCTTGTCAGAAGTAATGAAGGGAACACCTACAGATAAATCGCTCAGTTGGGCAATAACAGCCATGCCAGATCCTGACAGTCTTATGTGCTTTGGGATTTAAATGAAGCTGTAACTTCAAATGCCATTCACAGAAGGTAAAAACCAGTGCTTGCCTTTCAGTTGTTCTCAGTAAAATACACCACATGATGTATTAATAGAGTGTTGTATTGTAGATTTCATGTAAAGACTCTGAAGCAAAGTAAGCTGAAAGCAGGTATTATCTTAGTTAGGGCTTTCTGCTAAACACATCAACCTTTTTAGACACTAATCTAATCTGTAACCATAGGTGGGCTGGCTTCCCATTCAGTGCAGAAGACTGATACCTACTTGTTTGGCTTCAGCAGATGTCACATTTTAAGCACTCAAAACTCTGCTTTCAACTAAAGATGTTACATTGCCAGTTGCCGTGCTAAAGTATTACTAGATTTGCTTTTCCATAGGGAAAGTGAAATTTTAAAGTTAGAGAATGTTATCAAGTTGTCTACAAATCTTGCATTGCTATGATTTATTCTCACAGTGAAGATGGTAAGATTTGTTTTCTTTCGTAGCATTTTTTCTGTTTTTAGTAGCAAAACTTGTTCTGGAGATGACTTTCACTTAGAAATTAGAAAAAGGTCTATTTATGAAGAATCTGACAGAAAGCATTGCTCAGCTCAGAACTGAATTTATTCACTGACCCTGCTCAAGTTCTCATGAAAATTTTTTACAGGTGTATTTAGCAGTAATAAGCTATATAATTCCACAGTACATTCAGCTTTAATTTACAAGGAAGGAAATTCTTTGGAAATTCTTTCAAGTTATTAGCCAGGATATTGTTAGAGGAGGTAGTGTGCAGAGTCAAGACTTCTTTCTGCAGGTGTGCCTTTCTCCTTTCTGTATTTGTACATATTTCTACGCTGTATTTTATATGCTGATTTTTATTTTCCTGCTTCCTTCTGCATTGCTTATGAATATGTCTTCCTTTTCTTCCTCAAAGTACATACTTACAATTTTCCTCTCTCCCACCGGTATCAGAGATAAATTTTCCTAACTAGGTGTCAAAGATCAAAGCCTTTGTCTAAAGCCGAGAACCAAAATGCAGCTTCTGCATACCTCAGAGAGAAAAGGGAGGGAGAGCTCTGGGGGAGATGCCCGTGGCTCTCAGAGGTCCCACTGGGATGCACTGATCACACAGCTGAGCCCTGGGGCAACCCGGGGGTAGCCCGGGCAGCCCCTCACTCCTGCCCCAGGCGGGATCTCACTTACACCACCAGCTTAAGTGTGCACATACCACCCGCTCGGAGTCGCAGTAATATGCTCCCAGTGCAGAAGCCAAACTGGAGTTGCAGCTCACTACCCTGCACGGGAGCCTCCATATACCTGAACGCATCCCCCGCCTCCACCTGCCTCTCTGGCCAACAGAGAGGCCCTTGTCACTGTGGCCGCCAGACCTATATATGGTTATTATACAAAGAACTATGTACAGTCAACAACCTTTATGTAGGGCCTTTGTTCATTTTAGTAGCTGTCTACTGCATTAGCTCTGTCTTACCACGCAACATTAGGCCCATAGTAAAGTG
>VYXH01009397.1:116493-170243 GCA_013397275.1 Burhinus bistriatus | reverse complement strand
TTTTTGGTGGTTTTTTTTTTTTTTTTTTTTTGGACTTGAAGACACAAGGGAAATTCAAACAATGGAGCCTAAAATGCCATGAGCTAATACTGTGCCCTGCCTCAGAGGCAGGAAATTGTCACTGCTCTGCTCAGCTGCATCAGCAATGGTCTTTCACATAAAGATGTCTTTGCCTTAGAAACAAATACTGGAGTTTCTGCATAAAAGAAATGGAAAATAAAAAAAAAAAAGGAGGCCTTTATGTTCTTTACCCTTGTTATTTCTCCCTTGCATGGCCTTGCAGGAATGTGTGGGACAGAGTAAAAACAATGAAACAATGCACATTATTACATTTCTTGAACTTTCGAGTGGAAAGAATCAACTGGCTGCCGTCCTCTGCTAAAGGAAATAAATTCAGTAGGCTGAAACAACAGCTACTTCAGCAAATAGCTAAGCTAAGAGGAAACAGAAAAACCTACCTAATTTATTTTCGCAGATTACTGAGTGGATGCACCAAGTACTGTTAATGCAGCTTTCTGCCTTTGAAGATACAGCAGAGCATCTGGGAATGATCCCAGCTGCCTATTATTACCTTTTGCCATACAACACATTCATAGATAAAATCTCCTGAAAATAGCAGGTTGGGAGCCTCGGAGCCATATGCAAACTGCTAGAGATTACATCACTGCTGACTGTGCCAGGAGCAATGTAATTTCCCAATTCAAGACTGCAAACTAAAACCCATCTACAGAACGCAAGTATTTAAACCTTTATTTTGGTGGATTTTTTTGCATACAGAAGTTTTTACTGCCTCTTTTTTTTTTTTGTGCACACATTAACTACTCTTCCCTGCTAAACTTCAAAACCAAAAACTTCACATCCACATGTTTTTAAAATTGTGTTTAAGATTGACTCTGTTGACTGAGGTCACTTTTAGGCATTTATTACAAACATTCACTCTGAACGGGACAACTCCCTCTTCATCTCTAGCTTTAGGCAAACTGCTATGTACGAAAAGAGTTGTGGTTTTGATTTTAAATACAACCAGTTTTCAACTTAGACACTTTGTAAAGAGTAATTTACTTGTTCTTTCTATCAAATTGTAGTTTCACCTCTTTATAGAAGCTTATAAAGGGAAAAATATTTTGCTGGCTTAGTATTTCTCTTTAGAATGCACAATAAAAACTCAAAACGCTTAAAAAATCCAAACCATTTTTCCTGTCTCTCTTTTAACACAGGAACAACAACAATGCCAATTCCAGCCTTCCCTTGTTCAGCTATGGGGCTTCTGGGAGATCTCAGATGACTGCTGAAGGGGTTCTCAGTACGTGCAAGTAAAATTTTTCACTGACCTGTTTCTGACCACCACCAAAAGTCTATGCCATACCTTTCACGAGAACACATCTACTGAAGAACCCACAAAAGATCCCGAGCCCCACATACTTACTAGTTTTTAAACCTTTAAAGAAGTTTTCAGCTGCCTAAGATTTTATGAAAACCTATAAAATTCTTCTGAAAATATCCTATGCAATAAAAAAATATTATTTTCAGTGCAATTTAATGAGATACCATAGCTAGACCACTGGATTTTTAACCCAAGCTTTTTTTTTTTTTTCTTTCTATCATCTTCATTTCCTAATGACAAAACCCTACCAGTTCTTCAGTCATCCATCAAGTCTTACAGCGTACATATAAGCTGAACTTCTGGTGCAAATATGTAGGAAGAAACATCACTTTCACTGTTTCATGTTTCATAAATAGACACAAAACCATCCAGAACTTTCTTCAAAATAATTCCTTAAATACACTGTTGATGTGTCATGCAATGGAAATGAAACAAAACCCCATATTATTTAGTTTATATATTTCTATGCTGTTATTCTTCATACTTGAGAGTACAAATAATTTCTTCAGGTATTTAAAAGTCCCAGATAAAACCCGACATGATCTATTTCAACTCAAAAAACCTTTTCAAGTTTGGTGGACAACATAGCATAAAATGACAGCACTTCAGAAACTAAAATATCTAGTTTAAGCAAAGGAAGAAAATCCTAGGGAAAAATCTCGAGTCAGTGCTCTTGTACACTTTTCACGTTCCCCTTAGGACGAACATCAGAACCTTTAGCCCAAATCTAACAGTCTCACAATTTTCACTTGGCTATGGAGTTACTTATGTTGAAGAGAACTGCACAAAACTTTCCTAATGCTACCATCACATCCTTTTTCCCTTTTTTTCAAAAGGATGTTTGAGTACAAAATTAAACTGGTACTTTCTGCTTGTCCTGTCTTTATCTAACACTCTATAATAACAATAATAATGAAAGTAGATGTCTAGAGTTTCAAAGACTAACTTTTATGATATAGAGTATTGTGAAATATTCTGCAAAGCTGAATAATCTGCAGTGACATCTCTCCATTTAATCATAATTTATTTTGACAACTTTGGTACTTCTAGTTGGCACGAGCAAGGAAGGATGACTGGCAGTTGAGGCCCTGGAGTAGCTAAATTTCCTGTGGTTTTCTTCATTATGATTCTGTACTGCAATATAACATGACTTTGATTTAAACAGCCAAAGGCCTCACTTCTTCACTGAGTTTCATGTCAACAGAATGGCTCCCTGGGAGAGGAAAAATTGCCATGTGCGTACTCATCCCTCTGCATTGAGGGAACGCAGCACGTGGAGCGACGTAGGCTCCTACATCCCTCAGGGGCACAAGGTTAGGTGGAATAAATCAGGACCCTTTCCTCCACAAATTTGCATGATTTGAAGTTAGAGTCTTCTTAAGCATTGAGATGCCTGGAGGTGTAGACAGGCATAAGACAGCACAGACTGATATCTCTACAGTTCACATCAGTTTACCCCACCTGACGATTCAGGAAAGATGCAAATACTACAAGTTATTCTAGTATTTCTTATTTAGCACCTGTTCAAGCAACACCTCTATTTCATTCCTCTTTTAAAAGTTCTATTTTTATGTTAAATTTGCTTGAGGGCAAGTCATCGCTCCTCCTACTTATTTCTTGGCTTTTTCTTTCTCTGCCTTGTGGACAACTATGTCCTACAACTGAGCTGGGAGTAAATCTTCAGCTGAAAAGAAATATTGCCCCTTGGAAACAAACGACGTCATATCAATGTGTTACTGATATTACCCATCAGACTACAGTATTTACTTCAAACGACCAGAGGGAACAATGGGCTCTCATTCACCGTATCTGCAAATGCCACCTCCAGAGCTCTTCTGGCTCCTGCTGCCCCAGAATCCAAATGGTGAGGCTGATCCATCAATTGAGACAGCAGGGCTGCATGTCCAGGCTGTGCCAGCAACCAACAAGCAGCAAACTCTGGGACTCCAGAAGCTGCAGACAGGCCCGCTATCACCCTGGGTGTCTTGTTTCATTTCATGTCACTGGTAAAACCTTTATTCCCAATTGGACTTGGTAGCCCTGCTGCAATTCACTATGGCACCCAGCATTAGGGTTGCTCTTCACTGAATACAGCAGAACTCCAGCTTAGGGAAAAGCTTCCAGATCCAGGAAATATCAAACATTACTAGCTAGTTTCTTTTCACGAAGAAACAAACTCCCCAGTAAAGCTGAGAGGCAAGTACAACCACTTAAGATCTTTGTCACAGAGCCGCACTTTAAGAAACTAACCTCACGTATGTATTCCCTCAAGCCCGTTTCTTTCTGTTAATGGCTGCATTATTGCTACTATTCAGTCCATTTTGACAATCTGAACAAATTTCCCCATTAAGTAATAGAAGGTTTAACAAAGGGGTGAATTTGCCTGGAACAGCTGATTAAATTGGTTGAGAATTCACTGATACTGAGGCAAGTAGGAAAAATCTAAGTAAGTTCTGACTGCTGTTACGAAAGTGCTGTCTTGTGGAAAATCTCAAGGTAGAAAGGCCAGGGTACTGCTAATACTGTACTGCATCTCCTCCAGACCATGGACAGCTGGACAGAACAGCGAATTCCTCAGGCAAAAGCTACCTGCAACAGTGGGTTGCCCTAAATTAGAAAGCCAAGCTTTCATCTGACGCTGCATACAGCTGGTGCACACTGAAGGAAAAGGATAAAATGTGTAAAACACTGAAATCACATCTACGTATGAGATTACACATTCATACAGCCAAGAGGACAGCTCTGAGGTTAGGAATGCCATTATAGCAGGGCAGAGAAAAGGACTGCTACAGATGCGAGTACTTGATCTGCATCTGCACCAGGGCCAGGCACAAAATGGCTCACAGTGGTTTGTTTCTGGCTTTTCTCATGTAAACGAAAGAATGAAAAAATGTACCATAAAATTCTGCTCATCGTGTCTATATACTCTCTACTGTATACTCTCCTGAAGATGACAACTGTTCAACAAGCGGGTAATGGTTATGGGTATAGGTAGGTTTTTCAACAGTGTACTGGAGTTGTTTTGTTTTTTCTAAATTATTATGGGCCAGAAAATTCAACGCTGCTTCTCACACCACTAAGTTGCTTCATGTCCATCCTATAAAGGGCTAACAGAGAGGAATAAGCCCTGTATCCAGACATTACACTTCCACAATACAAACCAAAGACATCAGTACTGCATTCCAGTTACATTAAAGAAGGATCAAGCAGTTACCATTGACCAAAATCCAACACAGCCACCTTAAACCCAGTAAGGTAAGGTTTAAAGAGGTACAGTAAGCTCAATGTTCATCCATATCATAGCTGTAAGGCCAAGCTTGTGAGATGCTAATACATTCAGTGCAAGACAAGGCAAGCATGGCCACAATGCATAATCATACCTTTGTATATATTCTCTATAAGGCATATGCTATTTTAAACCTCCAAGCAGTATTACATACTTAATTGCAGTACCAGTGTGCTCTCAAACACCAGTTGGCAGTGGCACATTGGGTTACGAAGTCTCTAAAATGTGATTCCATAAAAGATGTTGGATGTTGCTGCTACTTAGGAACTGTTAGAAGTACTAGAACAGATGGAGAATTAAATTTACCATTCAGCTGCCTAGTCCATGGACCATTTTCTGTTCCCCCCACCAAACATTTTTGCAATTAAAGATTTTTACCGTTTTACTGACATTTCTCTTTTCTATGGTGGTTTTAATAAACCATTTCTTCTTTCACTTTGTGGTGTGACATCTTTGCAATATCCTGGTTTGTGGTATATAAGAACCGACAGTTTTGACTGATAGTTATTATTTTGCACTGATAATCTATAATTACTCACCTTAGTAACCACAGGTTTCTTTCTTCACAGAGATACTGTATTTTCTAATCTTTTAAATTCTTAAGTACAAAACCAAAAACTGTTTGGCTACCTGAGTTTTTCTGCCACTCATGTAGCTGATTAGGGGCAATCAAGAAAGCAAAATAAGTCTTTTCCTGTACCATTGGAGATACTCTTGAGAGAGATGTGGATAAGAGCCTAGCTCTAGAGGAAACAGTCTTGCGGTGAAGAAAACCCCAAACAACCAAAACCCGACCACACAGTAGAAAGGGCTTGAAGGTGCCACCTAGTTCCTCCTGTCCTATTTGCAGAGCGATGGCCTAGCCAGTAATTCCCCATTTGTGTTTGTGTGTGAGGTTTCTCCTGTGACAATGCCTAACAGGTGTCCACACTCGGTGTTGGTACTTGGCAAGTGTCCATCCCGATGGGGGGAAGACTAGGGAGTAGAAGAAGAGCTAGGTAGTTAGCAGAGGAAGAAGAGCTATGTAGTTTAGCAGAAGAAGAAGAGCTGGGTAGCTTATATACTTGCAAGGATTCTTTAACTCGTCCTTTTTAAAATGAGTAATTCCAACTTTGGAGATTTCTCCTTCCTGAGCCAGTTGAAGACAGCAGACATAACAGCACTTCAGTTCTGCAGTTGGTCAAATGCAAGCATACTTCAAGAGAAGGGCAATTTTACAGTCCTGCTTCATTTATCAAACTTGACATGTAATGCACATTATGATTTGCATGTAATGGTTTGACTGTAAATTTACCCTCAGCAAGATCCTTTTATATGCATTCAAGCTAATTTACCTCTCACTGATCAAGTCCTAACTTGTAATTTCCTTAAATGCAGAGCCTAAATTGACTAAATCAAATGCATTTGCGCAAACTCAATAAACAGAACTATTACCCACTGAAATAGGCAAGTCTCCCAAGAGCATCAAATGCTTCCTTACAGTGGAAAAGTTGGCTCAGGAGCCAACCACCACTCCAGCTAATGACCATGTTTCTCTCGCTATTTCATTAGCCAGTCTGAGGACTCTAATTTTTTTTTTTCCCTCTAAACAGACGTGCAAGAAGCATATATAGCTTTATCAAGTACTGCAACCAAAGCAACTAAAGCTCATTTTCCAGTGTAATGAAAAGGAACCAGTGGAGAAAGATACATTTGCATATCCCTGTTAATGCATACGTTAGCTAAGACATAGCCATTCTTAAAGATCTCAACCACCTAGCACACTGTATCCATTTGCAGAGAAGGTCATAAAATTATTGGAGCACTGTGTCAGTACATGTTTTTTATAGCAGTGCAAATACAGTTGAGTCACGCTGATCTGCCTCCCACTCAGTGCTTAGAAAGGGACATTGACTTGCAATTGCAAAGTAACCATTTAAAAATGAACACACTGCCATCAGTCAAGAACACGTTCAGCCTCTTAATGAAGGATGTGAAAAAACAGGATCCACCCGAAAGGGATGGAAGACTCTTCTCAACTGCATCCACAACCTACCCCAAGTACTTCACTAGTGTAAATTTATCTCAGTGGCTATGTAATTTAATCATAATGGTGGCAATAAGAACAGAAGCCAGCATCTAGTACTTTACACCACCTTAAAAAAACCTGTGTTGCATTTAAAGTATTTAAAGCTTCATGCTTATTGAAAATAATATCTGAATGACACATGGCACACCACACATACCAATAGTTGTTCTAATATGGAGAATTATTACTGCAGGGCAGTACTGCTACACTAAGTATTCTCGGTAGAATTTACTACCACTGGTACACCTTCAATAAATGATATAAGGGGACATAAAACAGCAAAGTTCATTATCAGTTAAAGTTCAAACTTCAAGTATCTAGTTGCCATGAAGAAAAAAAGTGTTACCAAAATTAGTAAGACAATACGAATGTTTTTTGCCGATATGTATGAAATAAATATATAACCAAAACTGAAAGTCTTAAACTAGCAGACTAATTTTGGGAAACAACTGCCAAGTTTTTAATACACAGTATTAATAAAATGTAACATTTATGAAATACTTATCTTTAAGATGCTTTAGGAATACTAACTCAACCATTTTTATATTAATAACCAAAAGCTGTAATTTGGGCTTACTACAAACAGCATACCTATGGCAAACCCACAAAACCCAGGAAATTAAGTTATCCAATGCAATAACTACATCATTCTATTTTATCTGTTTCTCCTTCGAAACTTCTGCCTTCAGTTTCCTCTATGCTAATTTCCATCAAAAATCAGTAAGACAGACTCTGTTGTGATATCTAAGATAACATGTTAAAGAATTACGTACAGATCTACCAAAGCCGGATTTTCCTCAGACATGCCTGAGTAGCTCTGGTGCAGCTTCATATAAATTAGCCGTGAACAGTGACAGCAATAATACGGGGTGGGTGTCTTGTGATCGAGAAATAATTCTGTACTGCATGGGATCTTGACTCTTCCTAGCACAGGTGCCAAGCACATGAAAGGTCTAGGAATTACCGGTGCTTTGCAACAACTATTACTTTTTTAATATTTCTATTACGGATCAATGGTGGTTGATGCTAAACGTGGGGAACTGTGGGCTTGTAAGACGACTGCCAGATGAGAACACATTATAGCACACTCTCACCAACAATGTCAGCAATCCAGTGCAAATTCTTCCTTGGTAGTAGAAAAAGTTTCCGAAAGGCAACGCTATTTATGAAAATTTGTGCATGTGGCCAATGTTTTGTGTGACAGGTCCTCACTCAACAACTGAGATTAAAAAAAAGAGGGAAAAGGGACACCAAAAAGGCAGGCAGGTGAGGGAATGGGAGGTAAGGCCGGGGGCAACAGCGAGTGACAGCAGAGAAAATTTCAGGAAAGCATTTCTTCAAACAGCAGCCACTGACGGAATTCTGCCTGCCGGACTGAAATTGTAGATACCTAAAAAACTATAATTAGGGCCTTTAAACATATCTTCTTGTTTAATTTGCTTGCTAAGTTTGCGGTTAAAATTTGCCATGTCTTCCCTGCCTAAAGAAGGCACACGAATCCAGATGCAACAGCTCAGGCTACTTGTCAAGGTTCTTTCCTGGTAAACGAGAGAGAACAGGATTTCCAAATACTGTGAATGGAATTAAGTTCCTTGGTCTGGGTCCTGATATTTTTGGGTTTTTTTACAAAATGTACTACTTTTCTACACTGAGCACTCCCCTTGTTTTTCATCATCTTTATATAGAACTTACAGTCCAGTAAGTAGTATACTGGAATATATGCACTGATATAGATCCAGGATTAATCGCATCTTTCACAGCCCCCAGTTGAAACACTTTCAATTCTGGGTTCATTCCAGTTACAATTAGGATAGCTTGGGCAATAAGGGAAATTCATGGATTAATCTGCTGTATCCTGAGGAAATAAGGGATGCAAAGAACTAGTAACGCAATAAAGAAAGCCACAGTGGTGTCACTGCTTTAATTCCTGTGCAGGCAGAGGTTTATCAAAACCCATCAGCAGTTGTTCCATCCTTTACGGAAAACCAATTACTGCTCTCAGAAGTCCCCTGTCCAAAACCAACTCACCTAGAGCACAAGGGGTGCCATAGATCTAGAAAACAAAAATGAGCTGTAGTGGTGTAATCACTTTCTTTTCTCCTCACGAGTCTATTCCACTGGCATTACCTTGCCTATTAGATGATAAAGAAAATGCTGTGTGATGTATGGCTGCACTGCAAAGCTGAAAATCGCTAACGGCACATAAGCTCTAGCCGTGATGCATACAAACAGCAACGAAGAGTACGAAGTGTGGACTACACAGACTCAGCTGTGACCCCGTACATGCACAGCATCCACGTTACCAGTTACTGCTGCTATTAGTACCAGATTAGATGCAGCCCAGATATATCTCCGAAAATCACAGTCTTATCAAAGAGATGATATAGCCAGAGATTTTCAGGGGGTTGTTAATACGGGGGATGCTGTGTAGCACTTCTTCTTTCTGGACTGCTGCCAACACTGCGAAATAGCGCACTGTCATCAGCTGCACAGGGTCTTCAAGCACACGGACAGCTTGTAACAGTCTAACCTTATATTATATAGAGATAGAATATAATCTCAGGTTCCCCTCTCCAGTTGTGGGAAGACAGCTCCCAACCAAGTGCCTCTAAAGAAAGCCTACAAACACAGCAAACCCTCTTATGCTTGCACAATACAGAGTGATGTCAGCTTAAAAAAATATAAATTAAATCCAGTTCAACCCCTCTTTCCCCATGCACCTTCCCTCAAAACCAGACATCCTTGTCTACAGCAATGAACAGGAACTTATTTAGCAAGGGTGCATGTTCTTCCTTTTTCACAGCAGTTAGACATACACATCTTGTCAGTCTATCTCTTGCTGATCTGCTTATAGTTAGTGCAGTTTCAAACTCATAAAACAAATAAATATTCATCACTGACTTCCTTGCCTTGAAGCCCATTTAATGCGACTGGAGAGCCAAGTGCACGGAAGAGTCAACCACTGTAGCAATATAGATAAAATCATTCTCTTCATGCGTAATGAGCAACTGCATTAAGGAACAAGTGTTTTTTCTAGCTGGCTTCTTTCACTGTAAGGGAGGCAAAATTTTGTCAGGCTGTGTCCACACCCAATTTGAACAAGCTGATGGAGAACTACTGTCCCTTCAAGGCAATGATGTAATTAGAGGAAACACTGTAGAATCAGAAATAGCAAATGTATTTGAGGTAATTCACTGTGAGCAACACTCCAGTCAGTAGCAACCATTTTATTACTGCATTTCTAAATTGCCTTCTTGCAGTTCACTATCAGACGCTCAAGTCAATCCCTCTATCGTGTTCTAAGAGCTTGTTTAAAGTAATGCCAGCTGACAAAGGTGTAATTACAGTATGTACAACACACGTTAAGCTTGTCACGGCACTTCTTTCTCAGGAAGCTTCAGAAGCCACATTAGGACTGAACTATGCAGCCGGGCACTGGGTGGGGGAGCATCTTCCCCACCTACGAGAAGTACAGTCTGGCTTTCTCTTCCCTTGACAGCAGTTGCTAGACCATTCTCCCCTTCTTGATGATTAAAAACAAAGTCAAACACTGTTTAGCCCTTTCAGAAGGATAAAGTAGTTTATCTGGTGTCTGACATACAGAAAAGAAGCATTATCAATCTGTCTCTCTGAACTCGCTTGAGCTTGAAGCAAGGGAGTCAGCAAAACGCTGGCACTTGTGCAAGCGCAGTGCCACACACCTGAGGCAGTAACAAACAACAAGTAACTGGAACTTCATTTTCTCCCTTCCCTCCTCACATGGATGCTCGGGACCAAGCTATTTGCTTCTAGGTGTGTAACTTGGTGGTAGCAGTGTGAGGGGAAGAAGGGCAAAGGGTCCTTCCATTGACCTGTTCTCTAGAGAACCTCCACCACTGCTACCACTGGCACGCTCCTGTCCTTCCTCACAGCCTGGGATGTCAGGTAAGTCTTCTGGGCTGCTCACCTGGAAAGCTGTTCTTGGTTGGGAAGTGTGTGGGGGGTAGACATAAAGGTGATACGGGACTGGCTTGAAATTCTGAGTATATAACCAACCCCCTTTATTCCCTCATAATAGGGAGAAGATTCATCTTTCAGAATAAAAATGATAAGCATTTTTGCTATTGCCACCTTCTCTGTCGCTAAAGAAACACAATGAAGCATATCTACACTGGTTTTATTCATGGATCCAAGACTAGGTAAAGCTTTTCATAAACAGCTAATGATTGTATCTCTAGATGCCCAGCTTGCAGCACAGCGACAAGTGCCAATTAATAAAAAGCAGACAAATGAGCCACACGCTCTTTTGAGCGCTGCTCTCCTGAAAAATTAAGTCCTTCTGAGGTGCCTTATTTCAGGAAACAAGTCAGCCAACTGTAATCACCACTCACATTTTGCAAATTCAGCTGCAGTGTGAGAGATGGATTTGCTTGCTAAATAACTCCACAGTAAAGTCCCCCGCTTCATTTCTCTGACATAAATTTCTTTGTATGTCAGTTTGCATTAATATCATCATACTAGCTATCTTTCTCCAATATTTCTGCAAACATACTACCAAAATATACTCATGAGCCCACTGGCTACTTAGAACCAAGTAAATAATAATGGAAAATAATAAACTATTTTCTGGATTATATATGTGCATAAGTGAAAGTCTGGAACAATTCATTAGTCCTCATATGTGGTTATTTTAGTTTAAAATGAATGAAATTATTTTCTAAAGAGGAAGAAAGTTGTTCTGCTGTAATAGGTGTAATAGGTAGTAAAGAGCAGTGGCTTTTTCAGCAGCTGCTGCTAATGGAAAATATAGACATGTTTAAAAAAAAAAAACAAACGACCGATCTCAATGGCAGAAATCAAACAAGCAAATACATCTGTAAACAGTACCTTCTCAATGCTTCTCTTGTATATTTTAGTATTTTTTTGTTTCATAAATGACTGAGCAAATGAAAATAATTTTCCTGTTAATACATTGCAAACTTCATTTGAATGGTGGCCAGACGATAAAACTTCACATCATCTTACACTGAAAGTGTATTAACTTACTGTGGAGACAGTTGCATTATAAGTGCCTGCTATCTCATAACAGGGAGACAGACAAACACTACATAAGAAAAAAATCATAGTGGGTCAGACGTTACCAAAATAAAACTCATTTCAGTATACTTACATTTCTAGCCATAGAAATAACTATATTACAGGTGAAGAAGGCCAGGAACACTGTTGTGGAGCAAAAAAGATTAAATGCTTCCCATGTAGAAGTAATTTGATTATACTCTTCTCCAACTGTCTCCCCTGCCCAATTTTTGGAAACTGTCAGATGCTACTGGAAGTCTTTGTGCACTTGTACATCACATTTTATTGCTAAATTAGAATTAACATATACAGCAGCAAAGAGGGTTATCTGCCTCACTTCAGTGTTGTAGCATAAACATACCAGACTGTCAGCTGGAAGTAGAACTTATGAAGTTCTCTATGGATCCATACTCAAAGACTAGCAGGATAGCATCAACTACATGAAGAAGAAAAGACAAGCAATTTGAATGCTGTAGAGCCTCCTCAATGGCTTTGGCTTACAGGATACTTTTAAATCTAAGGAATACCGCTTAATATCATATCAGAAATATCCTTTACTGACACTCTTTCTTTAAGATGTTTCATGGTCGATTTTCAGCCTGGTGCTCAGTGACACCAGGTGAGAACCTCCACATTAACAAAAAAATGGAACTATACAGCCACTCTATTCCCTGCTGCAAGTCAGGGCATCTCAGATAAAGAATTAAAGGCTAGTGAAGCTTTCATGTCTTTGAAGAAATGGCAAATCCTTATGTGAATGAGTTCCAAATACTTGAGTAGAATTTTTTTTCCTTACCTCCCCACCTTTTTTTTTTTTGTTCCCTAAGGAGCTGAAAGGACCATGAAAGCTACGGAGACAGCAGACATTGGCAAATATTGTATTCATGAGGGAAATCTTAAAAGTCTGAATAAATATAATGCTTTAACTCTTTTGTATTCATTTCTAAGCAAGCTGATGTCTGGGAATCTTTACAGAAGGAAGTTTCAGTTTCAACCTGCATCTCAGCTCTTTTTCATGAACAGAAAGCTGTAACTCAACCCACCCTGAGGTGCAATTGCAGCAAGACCACGTTAACTGCTAGAAAGGGCTACCAATGGCACCCTCTGTATTATGGCTGCTTGATCCAATCTAATGATCAAGGTCTGGGAAGTATTACTAATATGCAACCAACAAAATATGCAACTAACAGGCACCGTACAGTGTGCATCTCATAAATCTCCCTTCTTTCATGCATATAAATGCGAAAGCAAGAACAGACTGATTATGTTGTTACAAGATATTTTTATTATTGGAGAGCATGAGTGATTTTCCCTTCTGAGACGTTCTGATAAATAACACTGCTCCTCCATTGAGGTGGGGGGAGCATGTTTTCCCCTAAACTGCAAATCCTACAATGTGTGGAGTAACAGCTGCTGATCCAACCTCTACCATAACCTTGAGAGTTTGGTAGTTCTCAATGTCTCCACTGGCCCTCTGCAACTCCTCTGAGGCACACAGTTCAGAAACCCTACAAGGACCGTGACTGTACCTAGGTCATGTTGCTCTGCAGTGTCTGTGAACTCAGCTTGGCTCTCATCTTTCCCCACTGCCAATATAGTTCATAATTTCTACCAACACCCTCACTCCTTGCACTGTGAGGCTTCAGCAGCCCATTACAACATGGGAATTACCACTTTTGGTCAGGGTCTATCTACTCTGTGTTCACAGAGTAGCCATAGATGTATCAGAAATATGTTAGGTTTAAGGACACTGCAGAAGCCTTACAAGGGACTCTTGGGCCCCCATGGATGGCTTGACTCAGCTGTACCTCCAACAACCGCAGAATGGCTCATATCAACTGAACAAGGAGAAGCAGCTCTCTTCTCAAGCTTCAGCACAGCACATATAGCAGACTCTCCCACAGACTGGCCTCGCCTCTCACTTTTTCCTAAGCTGTGGAAGTTTTGTACAGAAGGTCTTTGTCTCCCAGAAAAAGAAACAGCGCCATCAGGGCATACACATAACCCAAGACAGTTTATGAAATCAGAAGAAAACCTTTGGCCAACCTTTACCCACCTTTCCCAGCTGTTTTCATTACTCCCAAAGCTTTTATCCCAAAACACTTCCTTCTTTGTGGGTCCTGCCAGCCTGGTGCACCCTACGTGTCGGTGAGGCTCAGAGGGGGCAAGGAGGACCCCTTCTCAACAGAACACATTACACCAGCCTCCAGCTTCTACACATTTCTCTGAAGAGACGATCTTGTCAGTTCGCAGCAAACAAGTTCCGACATCTGGCTGCTGTCGCTTCCAGCTAAACAAGGAAACATTCAGTCCAAACCATGTATCAAGCCAGTTCAAATTTCACTTCATTTGCTACATCATTACATAAATATTCAATTTCAGATGTTGATAGATATTGATTCAACACTGTTCAGTTTCACTGAATGTTCCCTTCTCCCTGTGTTGTAAAACAAGGATCAGGGATGCTTTATTTTGGATTACATCCCACAGCATAAATCTTTGTCTAAATCTTTTTCTGCCTTACAGAACTGAGACCTAATCTCATTTTCTACAATGCTGAGCAAAGAAAACTAGAAACTCACTCTGCCATGCAGGCTATTCAAAGTGCACACTTCTGGACTGCAGAGTAATATTGATATTTGATCAATACAGGTGGATGATTTGGTTTTTGTTTGCTTTTGACAAATTTTTGTTATAATGTGAAATCCAAATATCAAACTGTAGCTTTAGAGACAAGGGCACAGACCTTTTAGAAAAAGTAACTGTTTAAGAACTTGCTCAAGTGTTTATGTTTGGAAATTGCTTGACCAGTTAGTTGCCTCCAGCTCCCAAAGACAATCCAATATACAAAAAGGAAGAATTTTCCACATGCTAACTATAAAAGTAAATTAATATAAAGCTTAAACTCTCTTGTGAAAATTTTTAGCAAATTATGCCAAGTAATTGGCTAAATACAAGGAGAAACAAAAAAAGGTGCTATTTGCTGTAAGTTCCTTGCTACAAAGAATAATTAATTGACTACTTGCCAACCAGTCTTTCACTGTTTAGGTATCATTGTTTAATGAGTATATCGGATCATGCTCTTGGCAGAGTGAATGGGGACAGACCACACACTCCAAATCAAGTTTCCCGTGTAACACATCCAGTATAAGGAAGGTAGCACATAAAATACTAAGTTCTTAAGAAAATATGGCCCATAAAAGTTAGAACTGGCCCTTCTGTTCCTTAATAAACTTCAGTGGGACTCCAGAGACAATTAGGTTGAATAGTTCTGCTTACTTCACAATTTCTCTTTTTCTGATATAAGACTATTCAACTTTTTATGGGTTTGTTTTGTTTTCTTCTTTTCTCAAAGGCAGCTAGCTACACACTGAGGACAGTCTGAAGAAGAATAACAACAAGCTATCCCTGGGGGGAAGGGACACAAGGAAAAGCTATATTAGGGTAAATTTGCACAGACCTCTACTTTAGAAATAGATTTAACCGTTTTCGCTGAACTTTCCATCAAATTGCCCTCAGTCTTCTGAAATTGCTGCACATCTCCCAGCTAAACCAGATTTCTACACTAAACGTAAGGGTAAAATGAGGGCTCCGTATTGGAGACTTGGCCGTCACCATAACTTCTGAGATTAATATCTGTACCCAACACTAAAAACTATTTCCTTGTTCTGACACCCCCGTGCCAGAGGGTAGACAGGAGGTACATTGATAAGGGACCAATTAAACTAAATGAAGCCAAAAGCAGATAAAAGCCGCACTGAAATGCAATGAGCCAAGGCATTCCTGACACCGTATATGCTCAAAACTGATACAAAAGGTCAGAGGAGAAATAAATTTAATAGCTCAAGAAAAGATCATTTGTACCTATGCTGTTTCATTCAGAAATGAATGGCATTTGTGGGAAGTGTGACACAGATGAAAAAGGATTTAAGAAAGACTGAGTAATTACAGCAGTTGTTTAACATTTCTAAGCAGGTCTTTGGATGATCATTTAAGAGAATGAAGACACAAAGCTAAAGCCACAGCTAAAACCACAGCTGATGGTTTGCGGTCTCTAAGCCTGAATATATTGAGTGCCTGCAGGAGCTTCACTGGGGAGTTACAATGAAGTCGTGCACAGTGGCCCCTCTTCACTTCACATGGTGTGGCTGCCTTCAAAGTCACTGGGATGCTGGAACAGCATGGATGAACTGGAAGATGATGAAAGAAGTGGAGGGAGGAGAAAGAGAAAACCAAATCAGTTGGGAAAGAAGATAAACTGTTTCTGAATGGGAGAGACACAGAGAAATACTACATTAGGATTCAAACAGCCCAAGAAGGGAAAAAGTTGCATTCCATCAAGACATGTTTGGGTTATTTAGTAGTAATTCATAATCGTCACAAATCAGAAGACCATTGTCAGAGGAAAACCTTGACAAGAAAGCCAACAGTCCCAGAAGACTCGGTTTCTGAAATGTCGCCAGAAATACCCCATCAAAACGCAACCCTCCCGCAGGGACAAGATGGGCAAAAAAAAGCAGCCAGAAGACAGGTGTTCACTTCACTTCATTCTTGTTCATTTTGGCTCTTAAGCAGGAGCAGCAGGAGCCCTTGGGACAAGCTCTTGGTAGGGAGAGGGATGGTGGCAAGTTTTTCTGTTTCAAATGTGACCTGGAGTCCTGAAAGTGAGCTGGTACAGAGGAAAGGTGAGCCCTGGAAGTGAAAGGAGTCTGTGGTTCAAAACTTACACTGGCGCTTCCAATACAGCCTGTAAGGACAGAAAAACCTCCATCTCCAGAGGCACTGTAACTGTTTTCACAACTGGGGGGAGGGGAAAAAATAAAGTACTTTGCTAACCATTACTCACAGGCATTATAGAACACTACCTAGAGCGCACAATTCCTCCTGCCTTGGTTTACCAAAGCACACCTCGACATGAACTGTCACGTTGCTACAGTGTCGGAGCCCCGGATGCTTTTTCTTTACCTGAATTCCATGAGAGAACTGATGTGCTTTTGTGAATGGACACCTACTCCAGCAAGGAGCCCAACAGAGACTGGCTGCAAAGCTTAAAAGAAAAATGTTTAAAAGGTAAAGAAAGCAGAGCTGCCCATAGGTGGCAATCATATCCTTTCAGTAGCACACTACAGGGAAGGTGTCAGAATAGAAAGGTCTTAAAGCTGCATTGACATGGCTGAAGCAAAATTTACATATATATATTTATTATTAATACAGCGTTCAAAGGCAAACTCCACAGGGATTTGGACACTTTTTAACTCCCTTTACTGTGTACTACATAACGTAATAGCTCAAAGAAACAGGCCAACAGTGCTGATCCTACAAAAAATATCCAAAATGCTAATCATGACAGAAGCCTCAAAACACACACCCTATACACTGCAGAAGAGAGAAGATAAGGAGTTGAGGAACAGCTCAGAGACGAGAAATAACAGCAATTCCTCAAGGGCCTCAGGGTTCTGCTGGGGCTAGGCTAGACAGGAAGCTTGGCTCCAGGGCAATCCAAGTGTCAACACCAGCAACTTCCCTGGTTCAACTTGTCCGAGACCAAAAAAATTCAGATAAGCAGGAGCTTGTGTGCCACAACAGCTCTATGCCTATCCAGGCGCTAGAAACTGACAGAGTCCACCAGAGGTGCTCGGAGACTATTCTTCAGCTGAATGGTAACAACAATACATGAAGTCACCACTGGTGCAGCCCCTCTGGTCACAAATATGCCACAGACACAGCATGGTGGAGGAAAGGAAGAAACTGAATAGATCTGCTGGCATAGATCAGTTGGACATCACATGAAACAAAATGCCGATGCAGGATGTTTCCCACACATCTGCATGACTGTCACACATATGATTGTCTACCCTGTGGCTAAGTGACATGTGCACACAGTGCAGGCAGCTCTTGGTCCCTGGAGACCAAAAACCCCATCTCTTTGACTAAGATGACAGGAACTCAGGGATGGACACAGGCACTGATGACACTGTTAATGACCCTTCTGCTTTCCTTCCTCCATGCTGGAGCTGATGTAGCAAGAAGTTAATGAAAACAAAAGTGATTTCCTAAATGAGGTCAGGACAGTGATCCTAGTTGTCAGGAGAGAGACAGGCGATAGTGTGAACTATCACTGAAACCACTCATATCTGTGATATTAGGGATCCCTGGCTACTGACTTGCATAAAGAGTTAAAAATATCTGACTTCATAAGCTGTGAAGAAAGATACGAGGGGAGCAGGTCCTGTTTTTATGGTCTACCTACATAAGAAAGTAGATGACTAAGTAGGAAATTAAAGGCCACAACATCCGTAGAGGTGTTCTCTGAAATGCTCCTACTCTTGCAGTGGTACAGAAGTGGTTGAGAAGCTGTGGATCCAGTGGCATCTGAAGAAACTTCTGAAACAGAGGGAAGAGAGGAAATTTGTACATGCTAATATAGAAGCATGTTGCCACCAATTTTAAAGTTATAGGAGAATTTTAAATCAAAGGCAGATGCAGAAGAGCACACTGTTCAGAAATACATGTCGCTTACAGAAAGCCTCCATATTTCCAAATACAGGCAAGTGAAAGAGCGAAGCAAAAGAGTGTCATTTAACAGGAGAGGGGGAAAAAAGTTTAAAACATAAAGACGACTAGAAGTCTTAACATATACACACACACAGATTTGATTACGAATATTACTATGATGCCTATATCAAACACCTGGGGGGTAAGGACTGACAGGCTGCAGAACAATAACAGATACAACTTCCATAAACAAGGGAGAGAGACATGCACATGCAGAGAAATAACAGATTCCCTATGAGAAACACAGATGCCCAATTGATAAAGTTCTAGGCAGTGAGAGGAAGAATGTGATAGTAGGGACCACCCATGAGCACAAGAGTGAGTGTCATATACTGAAAGAGGCTCAGAGATCAGAGAGGCTGCAAGCTGAACAATGAAAGATGCCAACTATCCCTATCCATGTGTGCTGTATAAGATATGAAGCTACATATTTAAATGCAGAAATAATTGACCCATAGAGAAATTATTCAGGAAATGCACAAGAGGGAAAGCAATTCCTGAGTTGGTTCTGGGGAACGTCCAGGATGCGGTTCCAAACGCTGCAGAGATTCATTCTGCCAGGCCCCAGGTATAACAAACTACAGGAGCAGAAACAGTACCTTCCCCCATCTCATACAATTGCATTTTCTTCATGTGAGAATTAAAAAAAAAAAAAAAGAAGCAGCAGCTTATTTTAAAAAAAAAAAAAATCCCCAAAGATATCAGCCAACAGTTAAAGTGTTTGCAAATGGCAAAAACACTCTAGTGGAAACTCACTGTATTAATATTTAACCTTTTTGTTATTTAATGATTCTACCAAAAGGTATTCTTTGAAAATTTAAAGCCATGTCCAGGTAGGAAAAAATAAAACAAAACACACACGTAGAGTCATATTTTATGTAAGATTACAGTGAGCAGGCCAAAAAAGGGTTTTGAGGAACAACTTGTTAAAAGGGCATAAAACCAGTTTTTCTTTTCTCAGGAGTAGGAGGTCTGCCAGAAATTTACAGGAGCAGTAATTAACGTGTAAATGGAGTGAGCAAAGAAGAGACCACAACAGAAAAACTAAATTAATTTTCTGCATCTACATTGTCTCTTTAGAATTTACAAGACTGACTCCAGAGGAACTCTCAAACTGAATTTCAGTAAAAAGTTATAACACAAATTGAGAAAATTAACGCTAGCTAGTTACCAGCACCAAATGGTCTTCACCCACAAATTAAACAGAAGTACGACACAGCTGAATTGTTACCTGTAGTAACCCATTACTGAAGATAACACTGTTCTTTTATGAAGTCATGACTCATGAACCTGCTGGAGTTTTTGAGAAAGTTCATATAGGCATGTGGATAAGGAAGACCCAAAAAATAAAAATAGACATCAAAAATCTTAATTAAGAAATTAAGTTGCTATAAGGGATAAACAAGTTTAAAAGATAAGGAAAAAAAAGGTAGGAATGCACAGTCTTATTCCAGGCAGGTCACCGGCGTAGCACTCAGGCCCACACTGTTCAATATACACCTGATCTCAAGGAGGGGGTGAATAAATGAAGCAATAAGGCTGGTTGCTGATATTAAATTACTGAAAATTTTAAAGAAAAACTGCAGAAGGCTCCACACAGACCTCATGACTGACTGGTAAAAAAATGACAGATGAAATTCAATGTTAAGTATAAAGTAATGAATGTGAGAAAAAGTCCCAAACTCTATTCACAGTGATTGAATCTGAACCGTCAGCTAAGCATTCTGAGGTTACATAGATTAATATTATTTCTGGCCTTTTCCTCTGTGCATACTGTAGATGCAGCACACTAGCACAGAAAAAACATCATACAGGGTAGAACTTTACCTTTTGTCTCTGTCTTACTAACTGCTCAAATATTGCTGAAGGGCTTTATAAAAGAGTGGGCAGGCTAAAATTACCTAAAAGTAAAGGTAGAGACAAATGAAGAATAGCCATTCTAATCAATATTGCCCACACTTAACATTTCTTAATGGAATCCTTACGAATTATTAAAAAACTTTAAGGACATCTCACCAGTACACAGATATGTGAGACAGCACCTAATAGATGGACCTGGGATACCAGTCCTGTCACCATCAACATATCTAATGCAGTTTAATTGTACTGTTTATACGCTAATTTAGTTTTTCCTAAAACCAAATAAGTGTTTTTAGAATTCACTGTGCCACAGCCACAGGTGTCTTGGCAGGAAAAAAAAAAAAGTTCTTTCCTAGCTTTACCAATGGTGTACCACTGGCTTAGCGAGTACTTCTGTACTAGCTCAATTCCTCTTACAATGATCCAAGCAGACTTCACATAGGCAATTTAGAAATTCTTTGGAAAACATGAAGAGCAGAGTATTGTCATCATGTGTATTCTATATATAGCCCCCCAAACTCCCTCATTGTGGTTATACAGAAAAATTCTTCTAATTACGCTGAATTTTCACTATAATTTTCATGTATCTGAACTTCTAACCATGTCAGAATTGTCTGTTCTCTCATTGCTAAACGCAATAAGAAAAATCTTATTTCTTTTTGGTTCACAATGGCACATTAAATGCAGCAGCAGATATTTTTGCCAGGACTCTAAGATTGCACAGTAAGGTTTCACCCTCATCATACCCCACAGAATGTTACTTATTTCAAGATCAAGTGTTTTAAACAAAAACAGCATCCCAGATGGATGACACCTGGCTGCATTCCAAGATTTTACAGTCACAGAAGCAAAACACTGTACTGAGTAAGTATGAGACCGACACACAGAAGAAAAGGAGGCAGACTGGAATACTGAGATGGGCAACTCTCAGGTCTTTCACGGATACGCAAAGTCACACAACGAGAGCCTCAACGCCATGTCATCTACTCAGGCACTGGTTCCTGCTGCAAGAAACTCCCTTCGCACAAGCTGAACCAGATTAATGAATAACAACAGCTTCTGGCAGACTATAGCAGAGGAGGGGCATCCAGAATAAGGGCTTGGGAGCTCACTTGCCTTATAACTTACAGAGCACAATATGGGAACATACCAGAATGTAATTAAGACAACTATATTAGGTTAGAAACATTGTAAGTTTCAGACTAATCCAAAATCAGAAGGCAAGATTTAAATCAAATGACTCTTCTCAGATGAGGGCAAAAAGTGAATAAGCAAGAAACTAGTTTCCAGTTGCTAATCAAACACAGCCCAGGGTTTGGAACCTCAGTCAGATGCTCAAACATTTCCAAGAAATTACATCTTCCCTCATTTATTCTGGGTCATTTGGAGCGAGTCGTACATCTGCATGTTGATAATCCACAAGGGATACTAGAGTAACTCATGCAAGCTTGCGATTTTCTGCTATGCAAAGCTTTCCATCTTCACAGTTTCATTGCATCCAGACAACTGGACATTGAAGTTGTACCTGCCTGATGCACCATCTCAGATAAACGAGGTATGTACTACATGACTAGCTGCAGGTGTGAAAAAAATACTTTAAATTAAACACAAGAATTTAGGAAGTCAAAGAGCGCTCAGTGTAGCTGACAGAACGGATGATGGGAAAGCAGACAGAAACACAGAAGTGGCCATGTCATGGCACAGCACGACACGACCACCTGCTGCCACCCCAGCACTCTGTTCTATGGCACCCCTGGCAGAGAAATCCCATGGTAAAGAAGCACAGAACTGACTGGCCTGCAGGACCTGGTCTAGTGATGTAGATCTATGTGATCAGACTGTTGACAGGAACTAAGCCGATTAAATCAAAACCCAGGCATTTTCAAGAGTAATGCATTACAGACATGCAATGGTAACATAGAGGGAAAAGCTCATTTGGCAGGTAAAGTTGGCTCTCATTGTGAATAAGCATTACTTACAGGTTTTACAGTGCCACAGGAAGAATGAAGGATCCTTTCGATTGTCCCCAAAAGGACTAATCAAGGAGTGGTAACATCTGCAAGGATTTTGAATCACCACTGCCGCCTCTGTATGATTCAGAACAGAGTATCTAAACGGCAAGTTATATTCCCACTACAGTTTAAAACCTGCATGTGAAGGCTGTCCTTGGAAACTGACTGATTTCAGATGTGATCTTTGTCCAGGATGAAGGTTAACTCCCAACAGACCCACAAGCAGAAAGAGCAGATGTACCGCTACCCTACCCACCTCCCCACCTGTGTGAGCACCATTAACTGCAGGTACAGCTCAGGCTGGGAAGGTGCTTACCTGCTGAGCCCAAAGGGGGATGGGGGTTGAGCCGTACTAACCAGAAGTTTGCACCACAAAAGCCAGCCCCAAAGAACAACTGCTGTAGCTCCAGCAACAGTTACCCACATCGAGTCAACAAAGAAGATTCAGAAGTCAGAAAGCAACACAAGCCAAGTGCTTTCACAGGCATCCAAACGCCTGATGACAATTCCCAACTCCCAACTGCTGGCTGTGAACTCCAAGCACAGCCGCCCTCCGTGGTCAGAGCATGATTACATTCCCTCTCCCACACCTTTTTGGTGCCTAAATAAAGGTTGAGTTTATGCTGCCATCTTCCTTTTGATCAAAGCACTCATACTGCCTCTGTCTCCCTTCCATTTGCCTTGTTTTATGAAGCTCGTAGAGACTTAATTATTTTTGAGACATTCCCTACCCCCCACTCCATTTGCCAAAAATGACTGAAGACAGCCACCAGAATAAAAAGTAATTAGGGGAAGACTCACACAGGCAGTGAGATTACCTCAGACACTTTTCCTTTGGAAACCAGGCTAAAACCCACAGTATTCTATATATTAAAACAGTCCCCCAAAGTCAGATTCATGATTGCTGTACTTCTGTTATTGGCAATATAGCAGATTTTTAAAACAATTTTTTGAGGATTATATTCAGTTTCTACAAATCAGATTGATTTCACCCCTTCTAGCTGCAGGCATGCCATTTATGAACACTTTTCCCATCTGTTAAATGGGGATGATAAGTACTTACCTGCCTCAAATGTGGTCTGTGTGCAAACACAAACTGTAGTTTGAAGAGCTTATAAGCACTGCTCTACGTAAAAAAATAATTATTATAAATATTGCTGTGAGATTAGTGCGTACGCATTTTACTCTTTTTGAATGGCCACAACCTTTTAAAAACAGAAGCACAACAGAGGTCTAATCCTCATTTATATTTAGGTGTGATACAGAGGAAATCATTCATTTAGCAAGTCTTTTGCCAAGTTAGCTTTCTGCTGCAATTTAACTCTTAATACTTAGTAAAAGAGTGTATTTTACCAGACAGTTCCATTGCTTTTAAGAAGAGTATATGACAAAGAAATAATAGGCTGGAAAATGTTTCAAGCAGGCCTGCCTCAAACATTTACTTCTCCATCAATGCTCACTGGATAAAAATACATCTCCTTACCCCTTGAATTCATCTCAGTCATGCCACCGAATACTGAAAGACCTGAAGGAAACTCCGCCAGTGCTTCCACCACATCCAGACCCATTCATCTTCCTTCTCCCTACTACCTTCATGAAACCTCACCAGCGTGGTCACACATACCACTTATTGACCTGCAGCAAGAGAAAAACCTGCTGTGCTGCTGCCTGCCTCAATGCTGGTCATGCACAGATGACAGCTTTCTTCTTAGCACCTGTGGATGTCCACAGATGGCATGCACACTTCATGCAAGGTGAGGAAGTCGAGGAGGCTATGGAAAATAAATGCAAACTCTTTGGTCTTTGAAGAGGACAGACAGCACAAGAAAGGTGTCAGAACCCCACACAAACATTGCAGACCATCTCACCTCCCCCCAAATATACACCAGAGGATAATTTTTGAGCACAAACCCATTCTTACATGCTCCACAACATCCAGGCAGCAGTAAGAGGGGCCACTTAGTGCTTCCCCACTCCTTCCTTCCCCCCATCCCAGTCCTGCATCCCCAGCACTCTGCCCACAGAAGGTTACACACTAAGTGTTAAATCAATCTGTCAGCTGGGTGAAAAAAAACCTGCAGATGTGTTTCCAAAGTTGTCAGTCAAATGATGATCAGCTGCCAAATTGCCCCAAATAAGCAACTCAGGCAGCATTGTCTTCTTAATTATAAAAGATTTTTATCAGCTTACCTGAATGCTTTTTGGACTTCCCCGTTGTGACCTAATTTAATTCTTTAATTATGAGGAATTAAGAGCTAGTATTTTCAATAAATGCTGTGAGGGTTGCTCTTCCCTCACATATACCCAGTAAATGTTGTAGTACAGATTTAGCTAGGGTGCACTGTGATTGCAGCAAACTGCTGCAGACTTCTGGCCAATATTTCCTTTTCCAGCAGGCATTCAGGTTGCAAGATGCTTTCTGACTTACCACATAACTTATCAATGTCTCTTTTCATATACAAAACTACAAACTACCGTCAAAGATATAAAGTGTGAAATTAAAAAAAAAATCACCACCTATTGCTAATTATATGTATTTTATGTACAAATATAATAATTCAAGTCAGAAAACAAGTCAGAAAAAAACAACATTTAATTATAAAAGAGCTTTTTAAATTAAAAAAAGATAATGGCACTAAACCAGAAACAAAGTTATTTAAAAGATCATAGCCACAGGGCTGTTGTAATTTTATACTGAAACTGTACAGCTGTTCCTATCATCTGCACTTTGCTCCTGATTAAAATAACATCTAGAGTTCCAGTAACAAGTAATCTTTAACAGAACTATAATGTATTATGAAAACACATATAATTTTTGTATTACACGACAAAACCCCCTTATATTTATTACATTAGATTCATAAATATTTACCTAAGCACTGTACTGCTTTTCTACTCTAGTCCTTACATTTAAAGAACAGAGAATGTGGTTTGTTCTGTTGACAACTGATTTGTCTTACAGGGTTTGCCCACAGTGGCACAGTGCTATACCATGTAGGGGGACCCACCCAGACAGAGCATCGAGGGCAGTACAGTCACAATAGAACAATTTCCTATGTTACTCATCCTGCTCTTGAGAATCCTTCAGTGCTTCCTTTCCATATGAAGACAGCCTTCAACTTTAAACAACAATAAATACTTACACCCCCAAAATTGTTCGTATGCCATGGAAAACTAATCAGTAGATGTCTAATTTTTCTATGACCTTTCAGAGTTCTATTTCATTGCTTATCTATAAAATGGAGAGTTCCAGTGGTTACTTTGGGAAAAACACAGTCAGGGCCTGTATCCAAAGCTCTGCAGAAAGGCCCTTTATTCCTTTAATCGTCTTTGATCAAGTAAAAAAAAAATTTAATTCAGTCCTTGATTGTATGTAGAATATTCCCTATGAGGTCAATATAATTCCGTGTGTGCACTGAAAGAAAATATTTCATTCCACGGATATAATTTCACAGTAGTTATTTCAGGCAGTCAGCATGCAGGTGTGACCACTTAGGCATGGCTGAGCTAGTTTACAAATAAATTGTAAGCTGGTACACAAGTCTGTGTGCCCAAAGTGTCGCTGTAGGGCTGGGGCTCTGGAGCTACAGTCCACAGCTCCTTGTGCTGCAACAGCCACGTCAGTCTACAATTCATTATCAGTGAATTCCACAGGGAGCTTTCAGTCCTTCCCTGCAAAGAGAAGGATTTCACTGTTGGACTATGTATTTTTTAAGTGGTTTAGACAGCATCTATCAGCATAAGGGAAATCAGAACTTGATTTCTAGCCTCGTCCGGGATAGGCCAGACATAAAGCTGATGGTAAATAATACCCAAAAAGCCTACGTGAACTACACAGTAGACCTTTACACTGATTTTGAGTGAAAGGTTTGGTGGTTTGCTGCCTACGAAATTTAGACTACAGTTTCCCTCCACAGTTAATTATTCTTCCTGAATGTTTTTATTGTGCTAGTAATTGGCAGGTTTTGGCAGTTCACAAAATGTACTCTATCAGAAGTCCAAAAATCCTGAAACCAGTGTATGTAACATGGCTGCGTATCATTGCTGAAAAACCTAAAGGTCTTTCTACTGTAAGACAATATTCCAGAAAGGACACTGCCAAGAGTGGTGAGCTTTAAAAATTACTCACCTTGTCACATGGTCCTTTCTTTTTCCTTTTTTTTTTTAAATAAAATCAAGAATACAATCAACTGGAATAAGAATAAAAAATATTTAAAAGATCTAGCAAAAAAAGCTGCATAGAAAGCATTTTCACAGTTGTTTTAAAATAGTTTTCATCAAACTTTACCTAGAAAGTGAACAAAATTAGGACTTCCAAAGACAAAATATATTGCATTGCAGTTTTTTCCTGTGAATTTCACACTTACTTGGGAAATTCATACGACTGGGTTTAGGTATTTTTAATACTGTACCATTCAGAAGTGCTGATCAGGATTTGCTTCTCCAGTGTACTAGCACTGTAAAGACCTATATGAACACACAAGTCTACACAAACAGATTGTAGATCTCTAATATAAAGAGGTTAAACATCTGTTTGAAAAATAAATTCTTCTGAAACAAAACCTACCAGATGGGAGGTAGATTAGTGCCATTAAAATATTTAAGGTACTTATTCTCATTTCAAATATGTGTGGGAAAACTGTGCTATCTCCAAAATTTTGCTGTGAGTAAAACTGAAAATTTACTGATAATCACTGTTGGGTTTCCATCACTTTTTTTTTTTTTTTAAAACTGGATAATCTTCTATTAATATATACAAGACAGCTGAATGTTAAAAGGGTACGCTACCCCTTTGAAACATTCAGCCTTACAAAGTAAGCCCACAGGTTGTTCTTTTGCCATTAGCTGCGAGTTTAACTCTGCTTAGATTTTATAACCCACTCAGCGTTTGGGTTGAGCTGGTATAGGTCCTTCATGTACGTATCATCATCAAGGCAGCGTTCTCCTAGAAACAGAAGAGATAATGTGGTCACATCAGTACCAAAAAAGAACGGAAATTATTTTCAATATTCCTGTCACTGTTTCATTCAAGCTAGGTTTTCAGCTAAAACCTAGAATTGCTCTTACCCTTCCCATCTGTCTTGGGGTTGAAGGGGAACTGAGGAAGAAGGAAGGAGAATAGGGGCTGTGCCACCTTTGTGGCACGTTTTAGGTCAGATTTTTCACACAGACCATGCACATGGGAGCTCCCCTCTGTGAAGGTTTAGGAAAAAAGGAGCAATGCCCTGGTCCTCTCGTGGTTAAATCCAAGCACTAGATTCACATTTACATAGAAGCCCATTAAAATTTCAGGTTATCTTCTCCTTCTCAAATGGAAATTTGAGCAAGGTTTGTCCTTGCTAAGAAGGTATTATTCCCTATCCTGCTCCTTTTGGTCAGCAGTTCTGCAAAGCACTTGTAATGGTTACTGTCCTAGGAGGGAAAAGTAGTACAGTGTTCTTGGTGCCTTACAAGCAATTAATTTATGTCTAGTAGCTACGATGAAAATACCATATGCTGATCCATCAAGATCTGCATACTCTTCCCATTCCCCCACAGGCAAAGCATTATCTCATGCATTTGCAGCTCAACATCACAGCCCCTCCCCTACTCCACCATGCTGGCTCGTGTGCCAGCCAGATGTTTCCAGCACATATGATCCTGAAGCATGAAGTGAGCAGAGGTGTGATGCTGTAGCTGGGTTTGTCTGACAGCAATTTGGGCTCCCTGTGCAGAGCAGGCAAGAAGGCAAGACTCCCTGCTCAACCAGGTTCGGTCTCCATCTGCTCTCTCTCCATCTGCTCTCCTTGCCAGGCTGTCTTCCATCTAGGATTTTTATCCCAACCTACATGACCTGTACCACCCATGCTGCTGAACTAGGCCCTCTCCCTGACACAGTGCAGCCTCTTCAGGCAGTGAGAACACAGGGACAGTGGTTTGCCACGTCCGTATCCAGTCCCGGTCACAAAGCAACGCCAGTAGTCCCATTCAGTGCTCTGAAGCCCTATAGTGTAACTGAGTACTCAAAAAACATCTGGAGACTTCAGCAGCTCCATCTGCTAGGGGACAGGATGGCAGGATTGCGCATGTTACAGTTATGAGCATAGGTGTAAGCACATGAGTGTACCATGAGCCTGTTGAATCTTCTCCCTTTTGGGGTCCCTATACATGAATCAGTCGCATTGGGCAGAAAGAGAGAATGACAAAGATCGAGACAGCTGGTTTACTTAAACCTGTACAACAGGTTAAAGTCAAGGAGTTTGTCTTATCTCAACTGAGAGTATTAATAAGGACTAGTATTTGTAAAGGCTGATTAAAATTGAAACTGTCTGGAAGTAAACCATTCAGACAGAGGAAACATCTAAGCTTTCTATCCTATTTCATAACAAAACAAAATAAAACAAATCTGCAACCAGCCATGTATTTTCTCTAAGAGACATACCATTTCTGTCACATGTTTAAAGTGATTGTAGGTTGTTCCAGTTGCACTGGAATTCTGTTACAAAAACATTTTTCTGCAATTCTTTTTTCACCTCTGTACAATAAACAAGACACTGCTCTCCTTTAAAAAAGTCTTACATCTGGGATCACAACCTGCTTTAACAGGCATAGCAAATGTATGTACATACTGGATATGCAAGAGAACATATAATACATTAATCTGGCATCCAGTTATCTTAGTAACCTCTTTTTTGCCAACAGACTTAGTAAAAACACTAAAACGTATCTGTTGTAGGGAACATAGGAAAGTGTTATTTTTAATTTACTTCAAGTCTTCTGGTTTAGACACACACAAAAAATATTGATTTAAAATACTGATTAAGTAAAAATGCTAGAAGTAGCAATTTACATACAGGATTTAAATTTAAACTTGCAGAGTACAGAAGTACTGGGTATTCATGGAATTTTATAACCTCAAATAAAGTTTAACAGGTCACAGTTAATAAGAAAAAAGTAAATGTAAGTCAAATCCAGTACTGTTTTCTAGTTCTCTTTTTTTTGCTGAGCATATGAAAAATACTGTGATTAGAAACTGATTTCTGATGCAAAAATACTTTTGCATTCATTAAAGAAAATTTCAGAATTGTGTTCAAAATTATCCTCTGGGATTCTTGCTGATCTGCTATTTGCTTTAATCAAGAGGGTCTGGAAGATACAGAGCAGGAAAGACTAACCGTTGGAAAATTTTCTCACTAGGTCATCTTTCTGGTTGAGCATATTTTTCCCCAGAGGAATCTGCAAGCAATGCTCAAATGCAGAGCATGAAGGACTTTAAATTCACTTATTATGCCTCAATACAAAAAGATGAATAAAATGAACTTCAAGCACCTTCCTATCCACCCTTTTTGCGCTTCTTCACTGTATCAGGAACCCCTGTTACACCTGCTGTCTTCCTCTGGGAGAGATAATAAGATACTAATAATATGATGATCACACCAACATCTCTGCTTCCTTCTGCCCAAGGTTAACTGTTTGCCTTAGTGTCAGGGAGAACTAGGGACAAGAATAAAAACGCAACCACAGTGAAGCCCATGGACAACATGCCATGGAATCTTATTCTAGCAAAAGAAGTTCTTCAGAAGCCATTCTTACCAATATTTCCTCCTATTTCATAAAGAAAGACGTCTTCTTTCTTGAGTGTTTGAACATTCCCACTGTCAGGAACAAAATACAATGAACAACCATATTGCGAAAGAGCTTGTACACCAGCCACTTAAACGTATCCGGAAGAAACTATCTAATTAAGATCAGCAGTGTACCTGTCATAAATCCTTGGTGTTTATACTCATTTACTGATACAGCACATGAACAAGAATACCCTTGCATGCTAGTGCAAATGAGTAGTCCTGCAAGTGAGCAATACATACAAAAAAGGTAAAATAAGATAGATGTGAAGAAACTGTAGGGTTTAGAAAAGAATTCCAGTGTTATTAACAAGTAGCTTGCTATTTACCCTCTGATTTTTCTTTCACTGCTGCTGCAAAAATAAGTATTCCCCTCAAACACTTCATATTTCCGAAAAAGCGTTATGGTTGGGTGGGAGAAACCACATTCCTGCTGGTTTTGATTTTGCTGCAACTAAAAGTAGTAAAACCAGACAGTGGAAGAATAAAGCCCCTGTATTACAAAGGGATTCTATTATTCTCACTGCTTAATTGTAATAATATACGCTAAGGCACAGTCAGAAAATAACTTTCTGTCAAAAGTGTAAACCTCTAAAAACAGTATTTAGGAAAAAGCAGCTTCTTAATCTCAACTAGTATACCACATTATTGCTTTAGCATGAGTACTTATGTATGATGCACTCGTGTTAAAAATATTTTTTTTTGCTAAGTCTATTCTGATTCCTTACTTTGCTTATATACATAAAAAATAATGTAAAAGCTTGATTAAACTTCTCCCCTTCTAAATGGATTTGGGTGACTCAAATGTAGCTTTCCTTTTAAATCACTGCAAATGCACGACATTTGCACATATTTATATCACAATACCGATACTGTTGCTACATATAAAAGCTTTTTTTTTACAAAATATTTTTTCTCTTTTCCTCATTCCTTTGTTTCCTGGACTTATTTCTTGGAGTTCCCTTCTGTCGTCTCCCCAGAAAGTTACAAAAGTAGTCCTCACCCATCAGATTAAATAGTAGTTAATTTTTTACTAATGGCACTCATGTATTCCTGAAGGCTTTGTGAGCTTTATTGACACTGGGAGCACTAAGTTAATTCCTCAAGCACATGTTCTAATAGGCTAAATTCAGCCCAAAAGTTCATGAACTCACCTGGACTTAAAGTATTTTAAAATTTTTTTCTTGATATAATATATGAAAAGCCACTTCTCCCAAAATGATAACAAAACAAAAACATGTTTGTACCTTTTCTGGCTGAGAAACCTGGCTACTATATCACCGGCTTTCAGTTCTTCTGTCAGCTGTATTGCCATGGAAACTTTCGAAAGATGAGGCGCTTGCACCCGTATCACTCCCTGAGGAACATCAGCCTGCAAAGAAATAACAGTGCTGGAACAAAGCTGCTAGCAGCTGGCTTTGATGAGCTTCTCAAAATACAGTATGGAATAAGTAACTTAGTACAGTGCTCTGTACTTAACTACTATCTACTACACTTTGCTGCAGAAATATGATAACTACACAGTAATTCAGTAAATTACATCAGACCTTCAAATCTCTTTTTAACAGCAGGGAGAACTTTAGAACAGAAGAACAGTAGTGTTTAATTATTTTTCAAAGATGTTAAGAATAACAATAACAATTACTGCTATATTAAGAACACACTTTAGTTTGATAAGAAGCGTATGAGATGGATATGGAAAAGACTTGCTGCCAGCATGAAAGCCAGGCAACACTTCTGCACCGCCCTCCCCCTAAAACTTCCGGAAGAAACCTTTCCAGTTTCATTTAATCTGAATTTCATGCCAAAAAAAGAAATCACAAAGTATTCACGGGTCAGTCTACTTTAAGTGATTCCTCTTTTCAAATATCATTTCCTTTTAGAACAGATATTCACTACTGTGGCTTTTTCTCCCTATCCAGAATACATTCAGCTAGTCAACTCATAGGTCTGACTACATAATGGATTTGTATTTTATTTCAACCCAAAAATCCTTGATGATGAATATCAATCATATTAGTTACAGAAAAGGAAGGCTCCTAAGGACAGTTTTTCTGTTCAACTTGCAGTACATGACATCTGAACTTACAAAAGGCATAATTTATTGGTGAATAAGGTTCTAATTTCTGTTCCTGGAAATCTTGAGGTAATTTTTCTATTCATATTACATTACCATTTACCCAAATGTACTCATTTTGACAGGAAAAGAAATGTAAGAGTTTCAGTAGTCAAGGTTGATTATGACAGTTCATTCTCTTCTTCCCCCCACTATTTACTGCAATTGTAAGGCTGAACATTTCTTCTTCCATAATCAATGAACAAATCTGGGCAACTGTGACTCTAGAATATGTTCTCTGAAACCATCGGAGTTAAACGAATATAGAACAAGTATAAATGTGAGCAGAATCAGACACACAGCTTCCTGAGAAAGCTAAAGGCTCATTACTATAAAAGTGATGAGCTATACGAAGTAATTTTAACCAAACAATCCTTCTATATCCTGTCTTATTATTTATTGATTTAAAAATACTACACATAATACCTAATGTCTAAGGCATTAAGAATCACTAAATCGAAAATTTGCTTCATAGTAATCATGGAATCAAAGATTAGTGAGGTTGCAGTGGATCTCAAAGATCAACTCCCTACATTTTTCCCTAATTTGTCAAATCTGTTCTTTAAGGCCTCCACCTATGGAAACAATGGCTGCACCCATCTGCTAGGAAATTAACTCCTGTTTAAAAATCTTTTGTGTCTTTTCAAACTGTTGCAGTCCTGGCAAAAGGAAAGGAAACTTTTAAAGCTGACATGGTTATTTACAGATGTCCCTAACTGGTCTTTCATCAAATTCAGCATGGTAAATTTAAATTGGTTTTCATTTTTGTATACAATTTGGCATCATTTTGTCTCAGTTGATGTTAATGGAGTTTTTCCAACCTTCAGCTGGATAACAGGGTTTTTTTTCTATACAGCAGGCATATGATAAATTATTTAAAAACCCTCCTGCTTTGAGTATATGTGAGAAAGAACAAGAAATGTCCACAGAGCTGTAACATTATGGTCACAGATCAAACAGAATAATTACTTTGTTTATTCAGACAGAATCATTATTAGCTCAGCTAATGAATGCATTTTGCCACTTTCACCACCTGCATTTACAGAAGAACTCATGCTCAGCTGCACAACATGTCCATGGTGCCCAACTACAGAGAGAACAGATACTGAGCATCCCCTAGCCCATTCACTGTGCAAGTTGGCGGGAAAGAAAACGTGGCCATAAAATGCCTAGGAGCAGAGTCACAGAAGGACCTGTTCTCTGCACAACACAGTTCAAAACATCCAAGTTAGGGCTCCACATATAAGCCAAGTACCTATAGGGTGACTGACAACATGCTGAAGGGTGGGTCACCTATACTATTGAGTTTGCAAGTCCCCTCTCCTGCCTCACAGGATCTCTCATGATGAGGTTTACAATGCTGAAACCTCTGGCTGAGTAGGTACTTATACACTTTTTAAAAACCTGAAGAGAGATATGTCCTTAGTTGATGGAAAATACACTGGCCTGCAAAATTTAGTCTGTAGCAGACACAGCAGTCACCTGTGAGATGCTCATCTTCTTTCAAACCCTTTCTTTACAGAGAGACTTCAATCTATATATCACAAAGAACTGCAGATGCTTGGCTACAGGATCTGGGATGCGTCTCTTCCAGATTCTCCTGTTCCATTTTGCATGACACACTTCAATATTCACTGGGCTAGATCAAGAGAGGAATGAAGTGACTATGCAGTATTTTCACTAATGACTCAGATGATAGAATATAACATATACTTATTAAATGTGCAAATGATACCAAGCAGGAACGAGGCACAAACATTATGAATACCAAAACTGGCCTTCAAAGGAGGGAAGGAATAGGTTGCCCAGGGAAGCTGTGGAGGCCCCATCCCTGCAAGTGTTCAAGGCCAGGTTGGATGAGGCTTTGAGCAATCTGGTCTAGTAGGAGGTGTCCTTGCCCATGGCAAGGGGGTTGGAACTGGATGATCTTTAAGGTCCCTTCCAACCTAAACCATTCTATGATTCTAAAAGGATCTTGCTACATGGGAGACAAAATCTGACAGAAATGGGATGAAGTTGTTATCTTTTTGTTTGTCCCAAACAACTGTAAAACTACATAAAGGGAAATGATTTAGCAGGTAGCAATTTTTTTTAGTAAATAATCTGACATTGCAGTGGATAACAAATTCAGCAAGAGTCAGTAACATTATACTGTGAAAATTCAAACGGGCCATGCAAACAGAACACCTATGGGATACAATGGTAATCCTAACCTGTATTAGATAAGCCCAGTAGCATTGCGTTGTGCTGTTAACACAACTGCTCCTTTTTTTTGGAACGACTGCAACATATAGAGGAATACAATGACAGATAGTATAAATCTGGCTATGCTAGTAGGTAAATTTCCAGTCCTGAGGGCATCTTTCTTTCCCTGGCTAAAGCATTATGCACCCCAACAGCAACATAAAGACTTAATCGGTAACACACACGTGGGGCCATAGGTATGCATAGGTATTCCAAAAAGCAATTAACCCTTACGAGCCCTCTAATATTAACCACTGTCAGCACTGTACAGAGATCTTGCCCAAAGTTTGCAGTAAATGCTATTTAACTTCTCTCTTAAAAGGAGAAATGTGATTGGTAGAGAGGCCTCATCAGAGATAAGATGAAATTTTATCCAAATGAGCTGACTATCATTAAGAATGCAGATATTGACGCATTTCTGGAGAGTATGAAAGAGACTCAAGCTCTGTCCATCTATGTATAATCATGTGGGGTGCCACAGCATGTGGTAGAAAATCACAACTTTTACGTTTTTATTCAGCTGCACACGAGATAATTAAGTCTCAAAAGTCTCAAACAGGCTTCACTGGAATGGGGATTCACCACAAGTCTGGGTGCCTCACTTGCCATCTAATAGTGGAAAGCTGTCCAGGAACTGCACAGGAAAATGACCTCAAATTCAGGCAGTATAAACTGAAAGGGGGTGGGGTGGCGAATCCAACAAACTTTCCTTTAAGAATGAGACAATTTTTTACTTGGAAAATGTATAAAATTGTCATTCACAGTGAGGTCTTAACAATTTGGGAATATGATTTTAAGAGTAATATGTTCTCAGGCACGAGAATGCTTCAAATAAGCATGAAGGATTTGTGAAAAATTGTACCATTTAATTTTGAAGAAAATCCCCACGCAATTCTAGGGCTTAAAGAAAATTCTTGAATAGTAAATTTACATTTACATTCGAGTAAGAATGTATTACATGAGGCTTCAGCCCTAACTCCTCAGTGGATTAAAAAGGCATATTTTACTCTATAAGACCGACAGCATTGAATCACAAAAAAAATCCAATACCTGAAGTTGCAACAGCACTTGCCTATTTCACTGTATTTGCTGTTATTTCTGTGTTGAACAGGGGATGGCAGCATTAAGTGTCATCTTATTATAACTCAGCTGACTTATATTCAAAGAATTCTTTTCTCATTAGTGTAAAACAAATGTCAGTGTTTAATTAACTTTATTTTAAAATTGTATGTAAGTCCTTATTCTGTGTACAGATTCCTTCATATAGACAGATATCAAATTAAGGCAAAGTGATGCCTGGGGCATTAATTAATTTCGGACATTAAAAGATGTGTCAAATACAGCATACAAAATGAGGTAGAAACACTGAAATATAAGTCTCCAGCAGATATTGAATGCAGTTGTCCAAAGGATCCAGCTATTTGTACATTCAAAAGAAAAAAGAAGGCATACTTGCAAGATCAAACCAGGCAGACTTGAGGGATATCATAGCATATTCATTTGCCATATTCTATTTTTTGGCTTAATAGCTTCAAAAATGCCTTTATCAGAATATGACAACCCTTTTTTGTAACAGTTTGCTACACACATTTGATAAGAAAAAGACCATTCAGACTAATGCATTTTTACAAGCTACCACAAGATGTCTCTAATTCACCGGAATCTTCAATATGACTTCAGCCCACAAGGTGGTATTTTCATACCACCTAATGTGATGTGTATTCATTATGTTATGAGGATACACATATTTGGTGTTACCTGTTTATGTATTTAAAATAACTTTGGAATCATTATAATTAAGATACCACACTGTATAGGGTAATGACCTTCAAAAAACTGTAATTACTAACTTCATTGAAATTGTAAATAATAAGCAATTTCAAGGCACATGAGAAATATTTTTGAAAAGTTTCCATGTCAGTGGGAACAGTTCCATTAAAATATTTCTAAAGTACAGGAAAAACTAAAACTATAATGCCACAGGTTGGTTTTTTTCACTGTAAAAAGTGTGTGAAGAGTGTTACACTGAACTTATGCCTTGACATCACTGATGGGCCTGGCAGAAGTCAATTACCTAATGGAGACATACTGAACTGTAGATACACAGGGGTAAGTTGGGAGTAGACACTTGGACAATAGCTGCATAAGAAGCAGTTTATCAGTTTTTTACATTTGTTTCATCCTTTGGGGTTTCTTGGGGTGGGCAGGTTGTGTATGCTCCAGTGCCCTCCACTTTACAAGGAATAGCTTAAGATTCATTGAGGCAAAGAGTTCAGTGGTTTGGGAACTCCTGTAGGAGGAAGAAGGATTAAATGCTAGCTTTGTTTGCAAACACTATTAATATCAAATAGTGAAATCTAGATATTTATTTTTTAAGTAAACACATGGTCTTCTGTGACTTCCACTGGGCAGTAACACATCTAAACATGGGTACGGTAACACTGAGTGCTGTCACAACACTTGCTCCCTCTACAGATACAGACCTAATGTACTTTTGTTTCAGATGCTCAAATTGAAAGAATCTGTGGGTATCATTTTTCAGAGTAGAAATACTTTGAAAAATCTGGGAAAACAAACAAACAAACAGCTCAACCCTCTAAATGTGTCATGTTGGTAACCCACAAACTATGATAGCCATATTAACTTGCTATGTATTGAAATTCTGAGTTAAATAAATGTAGATAATCCCTCTGGTATATCCACTTTTTCACTAAAGATTATAGTCTTATTAATGAAGTATTTCAGATGTATATTTCCTTACATCATTAGGGGTCTTCTCCTGTTTCTCATGCTTTTCCCGGTCATATGCCATCTTTTTCAGAAGTTTCTTCATAGCTTTGTCCTTTTTCTCCTTCTTCTGGCTTTCAGTGTTTTGTTTTCTCACTTGGTTAACAATAAACTTAGGAATCTAGATGAATACAGATAGTAAGTAGGAATATCTACATAATTTCCTTAACTAACTAACTCATCAAAACTTGGTAAATTGACAGATTGTCAGGTAGAACTCAAAAAAATAGTATTTATTTCCAGTAATAATTAGATTCAAATAACATAAAATTGTGAAACAATTTAAAACCCACTCCATTTGTTATGTTATACTCCATTTGGTAAGCTCTCAGGGGAAGAGAGGTGGAATCATGTAGTGTTTTTACCTTCCTCTACCAAAAAAATTCACCCAACATTTTGTACAACGGTGATAACTCTTCCTCACATGCAGCAAAGGTCAAAACTGTTTAAAGTTGCTGATGGACAACAAAGCCCAAACTTCTCCAGTCTGTCTAATTTAGAGCTTTGCTTGAGACCATGACACAACTTCATGTTTTATCAAAACATGTTTTATATAATACGAAGTTTGGCTTAAAAGGGAAATCGACTAAAACACTGTGCTTCTTACCATTATCTCTAAGCAGAAAAGAATAAATTCCTTATAACAATGCATACCGATAGGCCAAATACAAAGATCCTCCAAGGACTTATTTTTCAGTTCACATACGGTACATGCAATATTAAAACTCTAACCATCACAGCTTAACTCTACCATAAGATGTAATGATTCTGTTTTGCTCCCATAAGAGTTACCTATGAGTAAGAACGCAGCTGGATGGGGCTGATCTGTCTCTAAATCATGGAAATAAGTTCATATTACTTCTTTGTTCGAATGCCTTGTTTGCAAAATTTATGATCTTTTTCCTCCCCTTAAGAATCCACTTACTGTCCAGAGAAGTTTTTGGTACTGAATCATAAAGCGCATGACATTTGCTGTTCCAGCTGCCATAACAAACTCGCTTTGTTCAATAGTCTTTGAGCCAAACCCATGAAACGTGAAAAGGTTTGGAGCCATCACCATCGCAACATTCTTTAACGTCATTTTATTTTTGTCTCGATGATCAATTATCCTTTGGAGGAATTCAAGCAGTACCTGAAATAACAGCATAACTTACAGCTCAACTCTGCGCATGAAAAAGTTACAAGAGAAACATGACGTCACACATTTTTGAAAAAAGCTCTTCATTCCTAATGAAACCACATTAAAAGTAATAAATAATGGGCAGTGTGGATAAGTTTGTTCACAGGACTGTAATGCAAGTTTTGTTTCCTTTAAGTAATGAAATAAATAATTCTCGTTATTTTTGTAGATAACACTTTCAAAAGCATTTAAGTGACTTCCAAGCCCTGTACAGTAAGATTTTTTTCAAAACCCTCATTATGTAGGTGCATAAGTAGCATCCCACAGACACTTTTGAAAACATTACTGTTGGCTTTTCTTAAATTAAAAGTGAACACAATAGCCCCAGCTGTCATGGTTATGGAAACATGGAGTGGCTAGCTCTGTAAGGTAAGCAATTCATGAGTAAACCACTGCACTGTGAATGACAGGTAGCCTGTTAGAAACTGACAATCTTCAATTAATTCAGTTCCAGATATTTTTAACTCAACTCAGGAGCCCTCCTGACTACTTCCACATAGTAAATAAAAAGAAAGTCATGTTTAAACAGTAAGACTTAATAGTATTTTTTGCCTGTAATAGAAGATGTTCTGTATCCTACACAAATCCTGCAAATTCATTTTTAATTGTAGCAATTTTAATAGTAAGCATATTCTGAAAAAGATGAATAGTTTTTCTACAAAAGGACAAGCCCAAATTGGACGACTCCATGTAATGTGCTGCAAATATCAATAGGAGTGTAAATTTAGAGTTTATTGAGAGTAGAAACAAACAGTACAAAGAAAAGTGGGGAATAAAAACGAAGAGCTAAACTCATTTCATAAAAGCAAACTCTCATCCATAGTATTCTAACATTGTTTACTTTTTGCATTGGAAATAATGACTGCTGCTGCAAAAAAAGGAACGAAACTTGTAAGAGAAAAGGTCGCTCACTGGGAGATTATTATTGCAATCTCCTGGAAAAATTTCAAGTCACATTCTTAAAAGTCATTTGGGAGGAATTAGGGTCCTAAGGGTTTTTTTTCTGAAGTTCTGTGAAATACAAAAAAAGAAAGAATCACTAGTTTCAGCAGTAACTTTGAACTGAAAAAAAGAATGTTAAAACACAACAGCATTCATTACAGTGGATTCACAGAAACAGAGAAAATATTTGTGCAGGAAAAAAGTATTAGCAATTCTAACCTTCAGAGTGTCTCTGTTTGCTTCAGGTAGAAGGAGAACCAAAAGATTCAAAGCTTGCAGTTGCTGTTTCTTCGTTGGAAGATCTGCCAGTGAAGCACATGAACCTCAGTATTTTAAAACTGTCATTTGTCCTCTTTAAAAAGCACAATTTCACAGTGGAAACCTCTTGCAAAATGCTGAATATATAAACGTGGCTAATTGTCATAGTATGACAAAGGACTGGCAGATCCTTGTTTTCTGATACTCATTTCCAAATGTCCTTTTAGGATTCAGTTGCTGTATGACTCAGCAGTCTTCTGGCAATATTTTCTAGATGCCTTGTGAGTCTTTATTTTGCAATGTTACAAGAAGAAATAGCTAACGGTTCCTCCCTTTTTGAGCCTGTGCCCCAACATATGAAAAGGTACATTCAAAACTGCTTTCACAGTTTCTCTGACTGCCTTAACAGTTGCATGGTCTCCCAAGTCACCCACGCAGAACGAATACCATGTGTTGCTGAATAAGGCAGGTCTCCAGTGACATAAGCAGCAGCAGCTGCAATGGCAAACCAACAGGGATAAAGCCAAGAGCAGAGCAGCTTAACACACATCTACAGCAGTGAGTGCTGTACCAAATACAGCAAGCTATCATTAAAGAAAAGTGGTGTTGGTTCTGCCTTTTACCCAATTGCTCAGTGGTGCGTCATTCAGCCAAGATGCAGGATGAGTGCATCCCTACACTCCTCCACCTCCTAGAAGAGCGTCTACGTTCTGGCAGTGTTGAGCAGCAGAAAGCCATAACCCTCTCACGTTTGTCACTTGTGATAAACTTCCTCCTGTCATGCCTTAGAGGACGTGCTCTGGCAAGTCTTCTCAGCAGACGCCTAATGAATCAGGCCATACATAAAACAAGTGAAGAAGGAGGTACCTGCACTTGACATAGTTTTATCACACTATTTCAAAATTCAACAGGGCTGTTCTCGTGCATCCTGCTGGGATTCCACCTGAGCTGCTATTTCAAATACATTTCATCCAAGTCAGCTTGGGAGATACCACAAAAAAACAAAAGTTCATCGGTGAAGAAAAAAAATCCCTTGCTGACTACCTTCTACCATAATGAAAATTAAGGATCTGAATAACTGAGTGACAAATTATATAGCTATTTAAAACATGCAAGTAGTAATAACACTGTATCTACCTGGTCTAGAAAGACATACATTAAAAGGCTTAAATTTAGTTCCAAAACACCATGTCACAATGGTCAAAAGGAATGAGAATCAACCTTTCCCTAGGAAAGTAAGCAAAAATACAATTGCAAAACAATTAAAATTCATTACTTAAATCAAGGTTTTCTGTTCTCCTAAATAACAATTGAATTTTAGTTTCTGAATTATTTAAATTAACAAATTTGTATAAAGAAAGTTGTTTAAATATTTAATTCTAACCACACTACTTAGTCACAGTATCATGAAAAACCCATTACTGTCACAAAGATGGCCCTTTTTCTCTAACACCTAATTTTACTACATGTAACCAACAGACAATTTAATCAATGGGAGGCTATGAAGTGCTACGTCTGGTTTGCATCAAATCCTTTGGCTCAATGTAGAAAGTGTTGTTTTGGATTCTGGCACCTGTGTATTTTCTGGGTAAGTAAAACAACATAAGCCTTCAGACAGCTCAGGAGCGGCAGGCAGAAACCCCCCTGGCTCCAATCACTATCTAGTAACTGGAACAACCTTAAGGAGCTGTTTGCTGCCAGCACCATTTGAAAGCACTCTGAGGCCAGCTTTAACTTGCCGCTCAGTACTGCAAAATCAACAACACTGTAGCAGGCCTAAGCACCAGCCCCTACTCCCACCAACTTAATGGCCTTCAAAGGCAGCTCCCAACCCAGAGACTGACACAGCCCACAGTTTTTATGAATATTTGTTTGTCTGCCTGTCCATGGGAATTCCCTGAAAGTGTCCCTTAGAAATGAGCCATCACTCTGCCTGCAGACAAAGGGAATACATTTTTCTGAAACTTGCACTCCTGTGTTGGCTGGGGAGTTAATATATGTGTGTTCTCAATCCTGATTCATTATCACCAAGCCACTCTCTTTCAATTACAGCTGGTATGTTTGCTGTCTTGGTGACCAGTTGGCAAGGAGGACATTTTCACAGGCACTTGCTGATCTCAAGGGATCAGGGATGATGAGCAGTTCTGAAAGAAGTGAAAAATCTGGTCCTGTTGTAAATGGATAAAATACCCTAAACAGTATAAATTACCATTTGTTGGATTTTCTGCAGAACTACTGTATCTTTGCTGTTGTTTTCTTTTGAAGCAAATATTTTTTATAAACTGATACCATTGCACACAATTTCCTTACAACCCATCTATATATCCTAACGACTATCAGAAACATCTTATCAGAAAGTAGCAGTGTGCTTTCATTTTATGTGTGAACTATTAAAATAGATGTTACATGAAAAATGTTATTTGTACATTAGCAAAAATATGCCCAGTCTTTTCTCAGGAGAAGTCATATTGTTGTTATTCCATTTGTTTTTCAGTTTCACATATTATTAGTGAAAATACTGCTATGGCAAAGAGCCACTTCTCTGCACTAGTATCAGTTCTTCGCAGCTGAGACAGAAAAGACACTACTCACTCTGCACATCTTGGAAAGCTTTGAGATATTCTACAGTGAGGAGTGGCTGAGGCAGTTCACGGATGAAGAGTTTTAAAAGACTTGCTGCATCATGTTGCTTTACATTTTCCCAGTTGAAAGTCCCTTCATAAAATTTTGCTTCCAGTTCTTGGCAAAGACTCTGAAAGGCAGTAGATACAGAGAGCACCAATAACACTTGGCTGCTGGAATTCATGCATTATACACACAGCAATACCTTCCATACCTTGAAAGGGGGGAAAAAACGGGACATCTGAAATATCACTTAACTGCAGCTGCCGCTGATCTTTTGCTACAAAAAGATAAACTGGGAATCAGAAACACTGCAAGCAAACACATAGTAATAGGCAGCAGACAGCCAAATTATATAGGAAGAAATCCCATGGGCCTGTCTCAGGGCTATATGGAATATATTATAAGAACCAGATATCATACTCATTCATATAAGGGTTATGACTTCCCCTGCCCCAAAATATTAAGACGTGGCTGATATACATAGTAATTCTCAAACTACCAAAGGGTGATGCTGTAATGCATGCATGGCCATTTTCATAAACAAATACGGCAATTATAAATGTTGACACAGAGTTTCCTATCAAAACATACACTAAGGTGAGGCTGGCTCTCTTTTTAAAACACAGGGAAAAGATTTGTGTGACTGAATAGTTGGATGTCTTGCCATCTACAGGGAACTCCATGCCACTGGGCACATACAGCTTTGCCTAGCACTGGATGTCAAACATGCCCTGCACAGAAGGGGACAGTACTGCAAAACATGAAGTTATACAGCAAAATAAACAGCACTGAAAGTCTCAGTGATACCTTGTAACTCTGGGGTTGGGAAAAGGTGGGATATGCTGGCAGCGGACATTACCATATACCTGCCCTGCTCCCATGGCAGTGTTATTACCGGGCTTCCAGAGATGTACGAATAGGAACATGCTGCAAAGACTGAGTCCTTCTTAGTCTCCTGCTAAGCATCAGTCCCGGCCTTGCACCCACTTCATTTATTTCCCAGTCTGGCAGAGTGGGAAGTGGCTTCAGTATAGGTCCAGTGGCCCTGAGGCACCTCTCACAAGTCCCTCCCTTTTTCTTGCCTCAGTCCTTCCAGACAGAAAAGGACAGAGACACTGGCTTGTTTTGTAAAGTATGTGAGATGAAGTGAGGGGAAGTGCTATGGAAAAATATGGCCTTAATTATTTATCTGGACAAGAAGGGCACATTGGATAGAGGATACTAGATACATTTTTAAGATACTGTTCTCATTAAATTTAACTCTGTCCAAATGGAAAATGGATCCATTTCCAAAGAAAATGTGGACACTTAAGTTGATACAAAAGTTGGATGTTCTCAACTGTCCTCCAGAGAGATCTTCTGTCTCCACTGATTACGTAGGGGGTTCAAAGGTGCAAAGATCCTAACTCAGATGTCTAAAGTCATGTGGGTATGATTTCCTGCTCATCAACAAAAGCAAGCATTAAAAATAAAGATCAAAATTCTCCCCCTGAGTCTCATCAGCTCCTCAATCCATATTCTTACCAAATCACTGTGGCAAATGCAGTATTAAACATCTAGATAAAATGAATTATTCTATCTGAGAGGCAACGGCAGAAATGTCAACTATGCGTTCTAAAGCACCAATGCTTAGATTTTAAAGTAAATGTATTTAACTATGGGGTATATGCAATGCATTTTTTTAATAATAGTTCTAAAATCTATAGAATAAGATTGCAAAATATTTTTTCTTGAGATTATCTGTGCTTTTCTATAAAACTACATAATGAGGAAAATATTTTCTTTTTCCATAGGAGAAAAAAAGTTTAAGAAAATTAAGAGAAAACATCAGTCCTTTAATATGCTAAATTCTTTGTTTTTCTATAAAAATTTGTTTGAATAAGTAAAGGAATTTAATATCTTTGCTAACAAAACAATTGCTTAATTCAAAGAAGCATCCCCTGCAAATGAACAGGTAAAAAATCAATGAAAGTCAAATAGTGAATGATTCCCTGCCAGGGAAAATTGTATTAAACTGATAAAATCAAAGAATAAACAAATAAACAAAATCACTTCAAAATCATTCCAGTATGCAGAACTGATAAAAAGTGGAAAAGAAAGAATGAAGGAAAACTGTAAAAAAAGTATCATCTTAGTTACTGGTAAATAAACAAAGCCAATTTCCATAATATACCCTTCTTTCGGTTGCTTCTAATGAACCAGCTGCTGGACCAAGTTCTACACAACAGAGGCTGGCAGACATCTTCGGACAGCTGAATCCACTTAAATGCTCCTTTCTGTGTAGAATTTAAGGCCAGTTCAGACCATCTTTTTAACACATTGACTCTTGGCGTGAATCACACTGTGTATTTAGTTTCCTGCATTACGGCAAATACTGGGAAAGAGTCTGCATGTAATTGGCACTCACTCTACAAAGTGTCGGTGTGTATGGACGTGCCTAACAAGATTGTGCTGAGTGAGCTGAGTAGTTATGTTGCTGTTCATAAAAATAAATGTGAGAGGTTCTTCAGCGCATGCTGGCTACCTTGCCCTGTAACACAGGTTAAGTCTAGCTATTAAAACATGCTCACAATGCCAGAGAAAAGCTTCCTCCTGGGGTAGAAAGACTATGTATGAACTGTTCACATGATTAAGCTGGTTCAGGGAAAAAGCAAAAGGCTGGAACGCTCATGCCAAGAATTAATGAGATTCTGGCACAACTGAATTTGAAACATTGCCTTGACTCTCCTTCAAACTCGAACTCCAGTCTTTTCCTCAAAAATACCCTGGATTAAATGATCAGCTTCCTGGCAAGTATAACTTAGTTTTCTTTGTAAAGAGGTTTTGCTTTCTGTTTTTGAAAATTTTCGTTAACAACCTGGTATTAAAATCTATTTCAAAAAATAAAATAAGTTAGTGCAGGTAAGTTTTTGGGGACATTGAGAATCTATGCAATGATTTACCTTTACTCTTGTTGCAACTCCTGGTATTCTCAGAAGTCCTTCTGTTTCCAGAGTTGCCTCTTCTATCTGGGCAATCAGCTGTCAAACACAAAGCAAACTGTATGAATGAAGACGCCAGCTAAAAATTACTGGTAGATAGTGCTGAAATACCAGAGCCTTTATGTATCTATGTGTGTGTGTATGCATGCATTTGTGCATGCACGTATGTAACAAGTAGACACACAAACACAGTTTACAAATGGATTACAGTTGTTGTAGATGTAGAAAAAAAATTTTTAACATCGCTCCTACCTGTTTTATGAACATTATCAAAGAAGAGTTTGTCTATTTTATTAAAAAAGAAAAATGTATTTTTTTAGACCTCCTTCAGAGACTGAAGCAGGTTTTTCCCAGAATTACTGTCTTCAAAAATGAAACCCAATTACTACCCTTGTTAAAGTGTCTCTGAATCAAAACAATTAAGGTAACATTAGAGATACAGTACTACCTTTGTCACAAATACTCTTCTTTACAACTTTACCAAAGAAGACCTAAGCACTTTTAGGCTTCAAGGAAGCTTCAGTTTTGGAAATCCTGGCGTTCTCCTAGCAAACTCAACAGTTTGCAATCCTACATATGGCTTAGATAAATTAGTAGAAATTCTATAAAAGTACTTAAAACACATATCATAAATCCTGTTTCTCTAAAAGGTATCACTAGAAGTATTCACTGAAGGATAGATCTAAGAGCATTCAAAAGAAATTTGTAAACGTCAAAAGCTGATGACATCATTTTAGCACAAATGGTTCTCACAATGTTTAACCAGGGCAGTGCCTTCATTACATACCTTCCTGTGCCAGCCTTGAGTAAGAAAAACTATGCAACACAGTTGTGTTTTCTCCAGTTACAGAAATTAAAGGGGGTTTACCTACTACTATGTTTACGTAACTGATAAATGCCATAAAAAAGGTCAGACAGAAAAAGTCACAAAGTTAGAAAACAGCACTAAAGGTGTCACCCTGGTATATTTTCCTTGGTTTAAAAAAAAAAAAAAAAAAAGAAAGAAAAAGAAAAAGTGCTAACTGGCCACATCCAGCTCTCACTGTACCCAGCTTACAACAGAGCAGTGGCTGCCACTCAGGTCAGACACAAACATGCTGCAGGTATATTGTGTGATTTGCCACCATCACCATGTCTAGGGGGAGGCAAGGTCTGGTGGCACTGCCAGTGGACATGACTCCTTCGCACACGCTCACTCACAAGTGCCCCCTTGGCAGGCAGCAAGAGGTGCCCACTGGCCATCACAAGCCTCCTGTCTACAGGAAATCACCTCTTCATCGGTACCAGGGCTGCTTTATATGGCTTCATTAGCAGGCCAGAGACCTGAATTACTATCAGCAGAAACTTTTGGTGGAGATACATGGGTATTACCCTCAGATTTTCCAGTCAAAAAACTCCTAGGCTAAATTAGGTCATTATTTTTAACCACAATTCCTCAATGAAATAAAAACTAGGTGTATTTTTTATTAAAAGATTTTTTTTTAATTCAGCAGCCTTTCTATTAGCTTTGTTTGTTTCATTTTAGTGATAATCAAGGTACATTCAAAAAGCAGAATGAAAAAAAATGTTCTTTCTTGCATTTTATATAAATCCGCTATTCTTGGAAAGCATGTGCTGTAGAGAACAGGCAGAAGAAATGGGAAACTTTTTTATTTTCATATTCTCATTTAAAGAAAAACTACATTCCAAATAATGTCTGCACCTTGCAAAACAAATCACATCTATAAGCTAGAAATGTTTATGTAGAATTTTCTTTCTGAAAAACTATGCTTACTATATTGCTAAGATAGCATGGTGATCAATCACTTTTTGTCATTTGATTTCTTTTTTTCTAGATAGCATCTTTCCCAGAAATGTATTTTTGTGATCCTGAGGAAGTAATTTCTGGTCTGAATGACACAGCATTCGTTTTGAAAGAGTGATGCAAAACTACTTTTAGCATTCCGTTTCTTGAAAAATAACAAGCAGGTCTCCAAACCTACTGAAACAGTGATGACACAGCACTGAGTTTCTGTCAGTGTTAGGACAGGTCCACACACTGTGGTCTCTCCCTTCTCATGCAATGAGACCTGCTATGTATGAGCAGTAAATCCAGTAGCTCCATCATCTTTCTCATTATCTTCCCCATTATCATAACATGATATAGGCCAAAGCATCCTCCCATGTGCTAAAGCAATAAATCTTCTGGAAAAGGGCTGCTGCCACCACCAGAGGCAGTTACCCAGCCTGATTCCAACCCCCTAGTCACCCGCCTTGTGGCCCAAATCACTTCTGAAAAGAGAAAACCACTTCCTAGAAAGGTAGGTTCAGCCTGCGGGCCAGGGATTGAGAATTTCTATGGAGTTTCAAGTATTTGCTCTGAAAAAAATAAAGGGCAGCCTTATTGATAATAGGAGTTACACCACCTTTATGAAATGGAATTTGGCTCCAGGGGGTTCTTATGCTGATTGTCCGTTTTCACAGGCTTATTAGTAAACTTGCCTAAATCATGGAGACCAGCTGTAACAAAAAATGAACTTTATTCCCTTAACTCAAAATATGTCTGATACAAAGCAAAGTACCACTTTCACTAAATTAGTAAGTAAAGCTGCAAATAAAAGTTACAATAACTTTGATTGATTAGAGTAATATAATGAAAAATGTGCTACAGGGAGCAACCAAATACAGGAAAAAATGTTATTTGTTTGTCATTTGCAGGTATGTAATAAGTTGACTTGATCATGCATATTTACCTTTTGAAAAATCAGTGGGATCTTGGTTCCTGGCACCTTCTTCTGATCCTGTTCCAGTAAAACGGACAGTGGGACACCAAACAAGCCAGAGTCTGAAGAATAAAGCAAAAGAAACTGAGATATTATCCACATCTGTTCCAGTACACGTGATAATGGCATAAAACCACATTTTTTAAGTGATAAGCTTATTCAATACATTCAGAGCTTTTGACCTTTCGTTCAAAGTGTTTAAATGTCTTTGTCAATCAAGTTATTAAACAAAGCAGTCTGGCTAAAAGGATTCATTCATCTCTTCCTTTGACCATAAATCAGGAGTGTTCTGTTTAGACTTCAAATTGCCACCCACATATTCTGCAGTACAGTGAAGCGAACTGCACAAAGGAACCATCTGCGTGGTTCTGGTTTGCAGAATGGGTGTGATGATGATCCTGCAATGCAGATCTTCATCGCTTAATGCAAGTTATTATTGTTAAGAATCAAATGGCATGAGTAAAATACCCAGAAATTTGGCTACTAAAATAAGACAGATGCAATTATCACCCAGAGTTACTCTGAACACCTCTCTCTATCAGGGTTTTGAAATAAGAGTTTTTCAACCCCTGTGCTTTTCCATTATACAACACCGGCAGGATAGCAAGATCACCATCTTGCCAAAGGTGATTTGCCTTTTTTTTTTTTTAAATAAAAGCAAAAGTACAGTTAAGTCTTGGTTAGAAAATAGCCTTTACAATAGTCCTAAAACAATGCAAATTTAAAAAAATGGAATCTAGTCTCAGTTAATATAGCCCTGATGCAAAACTAGCCTTAGTCTTCAAGTAAATGGGACTCCCATGTGTTTATGGCCCAGCTGAATAGTAGTGAATGACCATTAAGAGAGCTATACTAAGTAACGATTAACCCAAACGTGGCTGACATAGAACCTTTCCATCCGAAGTACTGATAATTGCTGTATGTGCAATTTTTCTGAAACAGCATGTAACATTACATGTAGATAAAAACTCCCGCTTGGTGTGATGCCATGCCAATATTGAGCACAGAACAGCTGTAATTACTAAAAAGACGTCAGCCCTTGAGGGAATGTCAAAGGGGGATATATGTGAAAGAAACACCAATTTCAGTGCCAAATCAGGGAGTTCCTGTATATCTCTATCAGCATAAAAAGTCTACCTATAAAATATGTAGGGACTTGTACATACAGTCAATATCCATACCCCATAGTTTTATCATCTTGAACATCTTATCAGTAATAACAGTTTCTACTGAGATGCAGTTGGAGAAACAAACTGTAGGAGGTCAAGAGAAAGGCGGGGCTGGGTGACAGCATGGCATTCCCCAGAATTATGTTTTCATCGTCTTCATGTACTCAAGCACAATAGATCCACCATTGTATGAATCAATTGGCCAAACAGCACTTCAGGAGTGAAGAGGTAAGGGTCAGGTAGAGCAACAAGGCACTGAAGGCATTACATTGCAAAAGCAGATTTGTTTGGCAGAAAGGGTGACATGTCATTGTCTATTTCCTACACATTTCCATAAGTCTAGCTCATCTTTTTTAACTTTTAAACAAGTTTTCAATCAATTCAAAGTTTTTCATGAATGCCTGCCATTCAGATAATAATGCTATGAGTGAAATTCAATTAACAACAAATTTGGTAAGAAGAATTAATTAAAACTAAGATCCAAAATACAAGAGAATAAAGTGTTTTGTCTCTGTTTATTAGTAAAAGCACAAGCACTTCTCCAAGAAGAAAACACATTTAAGGGAACAAGGTCTCATAGATGTTTCTGTGTATGCCTTTTGCATTTAAAAAGTTATTTTCTACTACTGTTAAAGCGAAGAACATATTCTGAAGAGTCTATTGTACCTTGCTGTATATCTCTCAGCCCTCTCTGTTGCTTTCAATTATTTAAAGTGAGCTGTCACATTCACTGAACCTTGACAACAAGGTTTTGGCCAAAGCAGGCTTGTGATTAACTGGTAACACATTTCAAGCTCTTGTAAAGCATTTAGCAGAAGCCAGAAACAGAGAAAAGAAACAACGCACTAAAAACTTCCAGCATCTTGAAATTGGTTTCCATGTGTCCCATGTTCCCAAGAAAAGCACTGTGATTATAGATATGCTCCAAGGGCCTGCAGAGCAAAATGACCTGTTGCAGCTGTCTCGACATCGTCTGCAACAGCCCAGATCTTCCACTTAATATGATGCCATTCAGCATAAAAACTGAATTATGGCCTGAGTAAATACTGGATGGGCAAGGCCTATGTGACACAGGAAAGTTTGTACCACACAGAATAGGAAAGCAGATGACAAAGGCTCCCAGCACCTCCAGATAAGAGCAATGGAAGCAAAAAAGTCACGTAGAAGGACAGATTCACAGAATTATTTAAGTTGGAAACGACCTTTAAGATCATTGAGTCCAACCATAAAAGTAGCACAGTACCTATCTTCAGGAAAGCAGGAAAAGAATACCCACAAAGAGCACATACATGTGCCCTCCCAGGAAATATATCAGCACATACAAACTTCTGTGAAGCAATTCTTTCTGCACAGCACACTACTAAGATGGTTCCCCTTCTTCACTCTGTGGTTTATGTGTTCAGTGATTGACCTGAGTTTTAACTTTAGACAAAGAGCATGGTCTCATAGCTGGAGTGACTATGTGCATGAACTTGCTTGTAGTGTGCCCTGAATTTAAGGTGCATAATTAAATGCTGCTCAGGACCTATCTTACTATTTATATATTAATATAAATTTTCTGCTGGAAAATCATACAGAACTGGATGCATTTGTTTTATTGGATTAAAACAGACCCATTTGATTCAGAATACGAAATACCAACTCACCTTTGGTTTTTATTTTTACAGCTTTTTGCTGCTTGAATTCTGTCCCAAGTATGTCATAGAGAGCAGTTAATTCAATCAGTGCTAAAGAATAGACTTTCTTCATGTCCTGAGGGGCCAGATCACCAATCTTTGTGGTACCTGTTTTGTCCTTTGGCAGCCTGAAATTCTAAAAGCAGAGATTTGCAGCTGAGTGAATAACCCAAGTCATAGCAAATTACTTAGCTCGAAGGCTGTACTTCCTTCAGGGAAGTTTCATCATGAAGCCTGCTGTTACTGACTAAATCACAGGAGAATCCCCCAAATAGGTTAAAAAGCAGATGATCTCAAAATCACCAGAGGATTTAGGTTCCTAGCGACTTCTAGAGGTCATCTAATTCAACTGCCTGCTGAAAGCAAGGCTAAATTCAAAGTCTGATTGGGTTGGTTGTTGCGTTGTTCAACCGAATTTTGAAAACTCCCAATAACCTCTGTGGGCACCCGTTCCAGTGCTTAATGCTCTCATGGAGACTTTTTTTACTTTGCAAAACATAATTTCCCCTGTAGTCACTTGTGTCCATTACCACTTGTCCTTTCGCTGTGCACCTCCAAGAAGAGTCTGGCTTTGTCCTACTTGTAACCACCTCTCACCCTGCCACACCATCACCTTCTGCATCCTTTTGCAATTTATAGTGGTGGAAATGGCTCTCCATGAACAATCCTATGCATGTACAACTGCGATAGAAATGCCTTTGTACTTATGCATACAAAATAACATATTTGGCTGCCAGAGTGTAAAAATAAAGGGAGTCCCTTCTTAGGGAAGGGGAATCCTTAATTATGGCTCATTTCTACTGCACTGAATGCTCAGAAGCTGCAGTCAAGAGACCAGTATAAGGAATTGAGCCAAAAGGGTGAGGGAGAGGAACTTCCTAACTCACAGAGCTTTTTAACTCTTTCTCTCACCAGCAGGCTTCTGAGTAAGACTCTTGCCTGTGCCTGACATTAGCAGCGTGCATGACTCAAAGCAGGAAGGTTGACAAGACCTTCTTCCATTTGGAAAGATATATTATACTCCAGAATGATTTTCTCATCCTCTACAAACCCAGTGACAGTACAGATGAATTAGTGGTTATGGTACATGACTACAAGGGCACAAACTGAAACATAAACATAATTTACAAATTGTAGATAAATAGTCAGTTTCCCACCGTGAAGTCTCACTGACTTGCACAAACATGTATGTTTAAAAATAACTGCCAATGACGAAGATGCAACAAATAAAAATTGTAGATTTAAATAGGTAACTCCCTTTTTCTATCATTTTGCCACTCCTTTCATCACTGAAGGAGAAATCCCACAGCCATGTCTTTGAGCAATCCTTCATAAGCCTAACTGAAAATATAGCTAATGTATGTATTATGCATACATATATGCGCATATATACAGAAGTTAGATTATAGCTATCATTTCCTTGTTACAGGCTGCATTAGAGAAATATCACTCAAACACTTAAGAATCCATTTCTAAATATCCATTAGTGTCTGGGTTATAATGTTTAAACTAGGATACATGGGGTAATTACTATCTGAAGAACTGCACGTGTCCTTATCTAAATTAAGTGTTTGAAGAACTGTGAAACATTATTACTTCAGACACTATGTTTACGCAGACATGTTTTGATACCCTGTTAGGAAATAAGAAGATGTTTTTCACACCAGTTATTAGTTTACAGGTCATACATAACTGCATGTTCCTGAACCATTAGGTAGAGAGAGTTCCTCAAAGAGATGCCTGAAGATCAACAACAAAATGCCTTGGAGGATCTTCTTTTGTATTTATTTGGATTCATTCAGAGTGAGCCTTTTTTTACTGAGTTGGAAAGTAAAACTGAGCACAAACCCTTAATTTTCTGTCATTTGACTTCAGAATTCTATAGACCATTGTGTTCTTCATTCTCATCCCTCATCTATCTGCACAAGGTTTCTACAGGCATCCACCAACACTTTTAAAATGACAACAGAGATTTTTATTACAGAGGCAAAGCATCTCACCTCAGATAACAGGAAAACAGGCTGTAAACAAATGAAGTAAGGACAGTTTGTGTACAACTACCACTAAGCCACTATTCCAGGTTAATATTACCAGTCCATTATTGCTTAAACAGAATGCATTTTGCCAGACAATGACATAAATAGGCATAAAAGTAGTTACTTCCATGTTATTGAGAATACTATTCCCAAAAATGAGTTGTCTTGAGAAGGTCTGTCTCCACAAAGCTGGATCCAACAATGTTCTTCTAAATCTATTTCACCCACTATCAGATAAATATCTTCCAAACAGTACCACTAGCAAAAACAAAGAATCGGAGCAATAAATAGGAAACACTTACCGGGAGAAGAGTGTCACTCCCTCCACCCTTGCACATTTTGCCTACTGAGCTGTCTTTGAGATTAGCTGCCTGTTCTGCAAATGGTATCTCCAAATTTATGTCAGTATCTGAAAATGGCATGTCTTCAGGCAGGCTCTTCTGCTCATCTGTTCCAAGACTGAACTTTGTACCTGAAAAGAAAGTAAAAAAACTAATAATCCACAGCAGCACAATTGAGGACCACTCAGTGCATGACAGCAAGTTTAAAACTAAGTAGAAGTTAATGCTGTGCAAGGGATGGACTTTCTGGTTGCAAATTCACCGATTTCTGCATTTCTTTATGTCAGTTGAAAATTTAGCTTGTTACAAGGGTCCATCTTTTGTAGTTTTTCTTGAATAATTCTGCCATGGCATGAGGTTTTCTCCTATTTATCTATTATTAAAAGACAAAGCAAACCACCTCAAACAAACAGCAGACTCCCAAAATCTTCCAGAGCCAAAGAGCTTTGGCATCAGAAGTTTCTTGCCATCAAACACTTTCCAGCCTCAAAGACTGTAACATCTTGCAACCAAATCAGCAATTCTTTCTGCTGTTAAAATTTCAAAAGCAAAAGCAAATATTTCCTCTATAATCCAAAGCATTAACACCTGGGAATAACAGGGAGTACACAGATCACGTCTTTGTCCCAACATTCCTATCCTATCCTCAGGCTGAAGAGTCTATATTCCTCAAAACTGTTTGGACATGTTGCCATGGTACAGGGAAGGACTAAGTACACAACAATGGCCCTACTTCTCTTTCTTTGTTCCTTAAAGGAATCAAACACTAGACAAATTTAGAATATTTTTTGTTGTTTTTTTTTTTTTTT
>VYXH01009397.1:77062-116372 GCA_013397275.1 Burhinus bistriatus | reverse complement strand
ACAAAAAAAACAAAACCACAAAACCAGAAGGAAAAAAAGGGAGATGCAGTTCTGCTTTTAGAAAAAGAAGTCGTCTAATTTCATAGTCAATCAAACATTGCTTTTCAGTCTGAAGTTAAAATATATCATGAAAGAAGCAAGAGGAAAATTATATTGTAAATAACACTATTTAATACAATGCATCAAAGACAATTTAGCCAGAGAAAGATTCTGATCTCTCCACCATCTCTCTCACGATGTGGTACTTCTTAACATCCAGGACGAGGTTCCTCATACAAGACATTACAAATAACTTGCAAATATTTGTGATGAAATTCAGACATTCTTAAAACCAGTGCAAATATAAACAAACCAATCCTGCTCATTTCAGCAGGACCATGATTCTGCCACTGGCTCCTACCCACAGGTGACTGCAGCCTGTTCAAAGCTAACATACCACAAATGCAGGAAAAGTGGGATGGAAACGGACATGAGGAGGAGAATCATAAGCAGTGCGTATGCTTTGGTGTAAGAATATTGTGTAACATAACAGATTAATTTCTTTACACTGCTGTGGGAAATCTTTGTATGGCCTGGAATAACTATGCTAAGCCAAGCCAGAAAAAAATTCGCAGAAAATAGTTACAGCTACAGCAACATTTGACCTTGAAGCACGGGAAAGGCTGGAGATAGGCTGATTAAGAGAGAAGGCATCAGGGGAAGCGCTGCTCCACACTGATACTTTCAGTTGTCTGCAAAAGAGCTGAGCTGGAAGCATGCAACCGAAACAACGTATGAAGCATCAAGTTTAAAAAAAATTACACCAACTAGAAAATTTTTCTGAATTGTACCTGCGTCTAATTGAAAAACTATACAAAAAACAAGGCCAGGCTCTGATACTTTTAGAGTGAGTCCTGAAAATGACCTCAGTCAGCTGGGGCCAAACTCAGGGGACACGATAGACAGACAAGTGGCTGCAGCCACCACAGCCACTCTCTGGTGGGGCACAGCACTTTATGCAACCACTCCCACTTCAATGTAATTGATCTAGAGCTGAGACACTTCCAGTGAGAGAAGGTGGATTTGAGTTAACACTTTGACTCTTCTTACAACCAAGCAATGCTGCGAGAAGTAGAATAACACATTTCCAAATTTTGCCTGTTGTGTTACTCACCACCTGCTCTTTCCAGAGTGTCTTCTCCTCACTTTCCATAGACCCTGAAAGATGTCTGGGGCACACACTAAAGATTAAGCTGATCCTGAAACTAGAGCTGCTCCTTTTGGTAAAGAGATATATGAGACTCAGTAGCCAAACATATCCAAGGTCAAATTCATCCTTGGCTTCGATCTTCAGCCTCCCTGCGTGTATATCGGTACACATCATGTAAACTGTTTAATGCATCCGAACTAAAGGAAAACACTTCCCTGCCCCCCCAAGACTTTTGTCATGCTAATATGGCCTATACGTGACCTACATACTTCCTACCAGCCCAGGAGGTATCTGATGTTAACAAATAATAAAGCAGTAGCTCCTGTTTCAGTCCTGTGGTCATACGAAGGTGCTATGTAAAGCAGATGTCTTGGTAATGCTGTGCACATTTTAAAGGTCTGGAAATGCTTCTGTTGTGTGGAGTTTCTTCTTGATTGTATAGCCTTGTTCCTGTTATTGTGGATTCATTAACTAGGAAGCAACTGTAAGAGGAAGCAGCTTTGGTGTTCTGCCAACCTGCCAACTGCATGCAGTATTTCCTGAGAGGAATGCAAGTGTGATACAGAAAAATATAAATATTGTCTATAATGACATGGAAACCATGTTTAACAATAGTCCTGTACCCTTTCCTTGGTTCACAGTACTATCTAAGGATCAGATAAAATGATGGGAATTCTTCAGGAGTGGGGTGGGGGTTACGTTTTGGGTTTCTTTTTAATAGGATATGGAAACAGCGGAAGTGTCAACCTTGCTATTTCCTAGTCTTGCTAGAGAATCTAGAGTATACCTCGATGGAACTATGCTGATAGATCTTAATTTATAATTGGAAAGGTAGAACAGCTGATTTAGGGTTTTTTTTAACTGACAATGCATTTCTCTAAAATGTTAATTCATAGATGATTTTAAATAGAAAATAAAAAACTTTGTAATCTTTTCACTAACACTCTATCACTCCAGCCATAGGTTACTCATTTATCATGTAAAATGAAAAGCAGAAACAAACTCGTTAGTTAAAAAATACAATCACATTTCAGTATTTTTCCCTATCAAGAAGCAAACATTACAGCTCTTTTCCATCATGGTACACGTAGTTCACGCAATTATTTCATCCATTTGCCAGACCATTATGCTTTGAGGTTGCCCTTATGCAGAGGTTTTATCTAACATTCTTCCCTTGTAGCAGTCCTGCAGTAACCTGACTTTTGCTGCTTCCCTATATAAGCTAACAAGTATTTAGCTTTTCATCTGCTTTATTCTTTCCTTTTTATTTCTTGAGAGGTCTCAAGCAACACGGTTATTTACTCCTTTTCAGAGGCATTCAAAGAGAATTACTTTTTTTCTTTCATAGCTGTGGAACGTATTGCTAGTCTTTAGTGACTGTTATGGATTGTTAAAATGGTAATGTCTTTTGACAGCTTAATACATGACTCTGAATTTTATTTTCATTTTCTGTAGACACATTCTGTACCTACATGAAAAAAAGAGGCACTTAAAGGCAGTAAGTGAGGGTCCTTCCAGAAAACCTCAAATATTCATCTACCAACAAAAAATCTTAGGAACTCATTAAACTGTTCTGTTTGAGCAGGATCAGGCAGAAAAGAATAAATATGTAATGGTTTCATTTGTTCCCTAAGTTTGCTTACATTGTTTAGGCAAGAAACAAGGTGTGTCAGACTGGCAAGAAAGGAGGAGTGAGCACAGGTTCACACAGCCCATGTATGCTCCCAGGGCAAACCATTATCATCTTCAGTCTGGCAGAAGCAATTGGGAATGCAGCATTCAAATACTAAATTAGGAACAGAGTCATCACCTTTGGAGAAGGGCCAGAGTCATTCACTCTAACAGCTTTAAGACATCTCAATTTAAGCTTTGAATTTTCTTTATAATGTCTGAGATGATATTCATATTTTTCAGGTAAAACTGGTACTACTTCTCTGTCAAAGGGGGTTTCCATTTTAAAATAATGTCTTTGGATTTGGATTTCATAAATATTTTTTATCTCTGAAATATCAGGCATTGTTTACTTTTTGCCTTCAATTTATTCACTCTTTGTATAACACTAATTTGCCAATCATGCTGGAGGAAAGATCACAGCACAGCACTGAAACAGGTGTGGTGCTTTTAACGCCACCGAACTTGCATGGTTTGACTGCAAGTTGAACTGTTTTTTCCCTCTTGCTCCAATCTTGGGAGCAGAGCCCACTTTAGCATGTTGACAAGAGCAGAAGTGTATCAGGATGTAAGCAGGCTGCATTTGCCATCCACATCACAATCTGTGCTGGGGAGAGCTAGCATATGGGATTTGCCTTTCAGAACTTCCCATTTCTGAAGAGTTCATCAGGGCCACTGGAAAAAAAGAACCAGATGTGATAAAAACTCTGCAATAATTGCTTGGTAATTTTCCAGCTCTGAATCCTACAGTGCAGTTTATTGACACAAGCACCAGGCATCTCTTCCTTCCCTTGTGCTGAACCAGCAGTCTGGCAGTCCTCCCAGTTTTTCACCATTCTTACTCGAGTGAGGTTTGCTGAGAGGGAGGGAAGGATTAACAGCACTTCTGGAAACGCACAGATTTGGTGATATTCAGGGCTGGTTTATATTCATCTCTCCCACTTCAATTTCCATGCACATCCTGTATTGTCTGTTGCTGGTTTCTAAGTCTAATCCTAAAGTAAGCATTTCTCCAGCATACTACTGGTTAGTATTCTAGAACTGGAGCAGAATTTTATTTGGTGGCTTAATTACAGACAAGTAAGTTGCAGTAGGGAACTTGATCCGCCTGACTATTTAAGTGGCTATGGGGTTCAGTGTAACACCTATGTGCTATCCAGTCCCCTGGAAGAAGAAAAAAATGCCAACATACAAGCAATGCAGAACAGTAATCCAGTATCTTAAAGCTTAAATGGCTGCCAGTTAATATCCTGATCTCTACAGTGATGTATGGTGGTATAACAGACATGGTGCAATGCCTACTTCGAAGAAACCTAAGATGATGCAGGGCAGCCACCCTTTTATTATTGGACCTGAAGAACAGCAGAAAGCTTTGTTGAAGGCTTTCATCAAAATTCATACTCTCAAAACAGAAACTATGGAATCAGCTAAGGACTTCTGTGATGCTCTGTCCTACCTGGCAGTGAGAAGGAGGGGTCTTCCATGGGTATGGCACCCCTCTTGTGTAATCACACACTGTTGAACACAACCCAGTCCTACACACACAGAATGCTATTTCTTTTCCATTTTCCTTAAAAAAGTAAATAACTTTTTCCTTCCATCCCTGTTTTTCTTGCACTTTGAGTTGCAGATATATAGCCAGTCCTCACTTTCCTTGGATGTTTACAGTCCATTTGTTTTTATTCTCTTGTATGCACTGATGAGCTTATGTATAGTGCTTCATTTCCTGTACTGTACAGCAGAGATAAACCAGAAGGGATAAATTAAGGACCAGGAAAGACCTAAGCATAAGCTATGAGAAGAGACTCCTCCCAGATGACTCCATTATAAGACGATCACTGGTAACAAACAAGGTTTCCCAGATGGCGCAAAGGACATTATCTACAGCCACACTTAAAAATTTTACAACAGTACAACAACGCAGGCCAAAACAGGTTTCTCATAAGAATTTAATTTTCTTTTGGTGAAAAGTTACTGGAAATATGGACCTATGTAGTAGCTTGTGTAGTTGAAAGCCTACAAACCAAAAGGAAAAAAAAAAGGAGAGAGTTGTTTGGCATTACCTTTTGTTCCATCTTGTGTTTCATTTTTGTTTTCACTTGTTCTCACAGTTGACGGTTCACTTCCATCACAGACCTAAGAAAGGAACAATAAATATTCATGCCTATAAAAACCAAAGGCATGGTTGTAGAAACTCCTTTTGACTCTTCGCAGCATTAAAATACATACTCCAGCAATTCGAGAGCACGCAGAGGCACAGCTGTGTGGTTCAGTAGAAAAGCCTTTGCCAAAGTCTAAGGGGATCTGAAATCTAGGTAATTAAAAAAGAAGTAATTAAGTCCATTCCTCTCTTCCTAAAAGGATAAGTGCATATAAGACTTCATTTCCCAGAGTTGCAAAGAATAAGAAAATGTACTCTTTGACCTGAAGCCATGGTTTGCACTGGAAAGAATACAGAAAGGGAATCTGCAGGACACATTTTCACTGATTCAGTTCAAATTCCTTCCTCTTGCAAAATCTTACATGGTTGCCTCCCCTACAGAAAAATCCTATCCCTTTTGCAGGGCAGCCTGACATTAACATCTGTGTTTACAGTTTAGATTCCCAACAGCAAAACTAGGACACTTCGAAGAGCCAATGAAACAGGAAAGGATTTGAACTGTCTTCTCCTTTCTACAATGCTGCACTACCCAGTCTCAAAATTTGTCACATTCCATGAACTGGATGACACCCACTATAGAAAAAATATTTCAGGACATGCAGAAAATCTATACCCATATATATATGGGTATCATTTGTGGGTAAAAATACGTATGGGTATATTTATACCCATATATATGGGTATACCTACATATTTTTATTAACTTTTTGGCAACTCAGACAAACAAGGAATGTTTAGCACTTTGGATTTTTCATTGTATTTTACTCAAGCACTGTATAACTCCATACTTATTGAGAAAAAAAAGACTCAAGTTTTAAAGATTTCTCCTACAAACACAAACCTGTGTATTTACTTTTCTTTAAAATCAGGGATCTTGAGAGGTGGAAGAAGATAGCATGACTGCCCAGAAAATTATTACTGTTTCACAGAACAGTAGAAGCAGACTGGGAAGCTGTCAAGGTACCAAAAGTCTGGCTTCTCTTTTGGAATACGGCAGGAAATTTAGTAGAAACATCCAACACAATTGTTGTGTTGACGCAAAACATCAACACTATTGTTTTACCTTTCCTCCTGCTTTCCTCCAGGTGAAGGGAGGCTACAGGATTTTTGGAGGCTATTATTAAACTGGAATGACTTCATACAGCTGCAGATGGCTTCAGTCCTCTTTTGTTACATAAAAAGCTTTCAAATGATGGGAGACTAACAAAGCACTGAAATATGTTACCTAGGGAGGTCGCAGAAGCTACTTCACCATAGGCTTTGTGTGACAGGTTAGACGAATAACCACAAGCAATGATTTCTGAATAATTATCTTGCTTTGGAGAAATGAATGCAGTATAGGTTTGAGGGCCTAGACTTGTAGTATTTTATTTCAGCAAGGAGAAAGGTTTAGAAGGATTCTTTTTTTCCCCCCAATTATTTCTACATTTAATAAATATTTTAACCTTCTGTTTTATACATCTTAAATGGCTACAATAATTTGTCTGTTTGCGTTACTTCTCACTGATGTCATCAATATCAAAACATGCAGTTTAAGAGACACAGAAGTCTACCGAACACGGTGACATATGATTTTCAAGCACTACAATGTGTAGCTTAAACACAGGAAGATGAGTATTTCTTGTGCTTTACTGAAATAATATACTTGAAAGGGAAATTATACTGCTTTAAGCTATACGATATTTTACCTAAATTGCTCTGCTATTATATCTTGTAATTTTTAGGTGTAGTGAATTCCAAATCAGATCCCAGAAAGCTTTTATGGAGTTAATATCCCTTCTGCAACCACATGCAAAGCAGAACAGTGAAAGGGAAGTTGTGCCTCCAGAAAATACATGTGAGCTTGCGAACTCCCCCCACTATGTTTCACCTCTACTGAATTTGAAAGGAGTTGCTGAAGGAGAGGAAGCTGTTAGGAGAAGGAGGAAGTTAAATCCCCTCAAAATTCACCATGCTTTCCACTGCCACTGCCACTGCCATTGCGCTGAATGGTGGCAGCAGCAGCAAGAACGAGGGACGGGGCTGAGGTCAGGTAAACTAACCATGCACTTACGTCAGGTCAGTCTTCTTACAGCTGAAGATCTTGTTGCTTTTGGGGGAGCAAAGAGGACACATACGCTTCTCCACAGAAGAGGAATTCTAATCATAGTCTCCATTCCCCTCCTTCCCCTTTCCTGCGTACGGGAGAGGAACTCTCCCGTTCGATACCCCACAAGAGGAGACAGGGACCCTTCAAGACCTGTCAGAGCAACTTCCCACACACAGTTTTATGACACGCATAGGCCCTGGGAGTTAGTACGTGGTCTAAGCCCCCAGCTGACAGGCATAAAGGCCTAGCCAAAATAGAGCAGGGTAGGTTGATGTCCCTTTATTTTCCTGGGTTTTTTTTAAAAAAAAGGAAACACAAGCACCAGTAAGTAAGAGGTACTGCCCCCTATCTGGCAGACCCCTCAGGATGGCTGCAGGGCACTACCACCCAAAGATAAAAGCGTGCTTTTGGTAGCATTTTGGGTGACTGTTGTCATGAGTTTTGCATTTGTGTTAAAATTAATTCAGATTAGTATCTTGACCCTAGAGTGGTTGTTTTATTAATCACCTTTAAGTAATACAATGGCAATATACATACTTCTTTCTACATACTAAAATTATTTAATGCAATGTCAAATCTGGACCAACGCTATTCCCATAAATTCAGTAAAAAATTCCCTTGGAAACCAGTGAAGAGTTAGACACAAATCTTCTGGAAACATCCCTTTTGTGTCTGTGCATCCCTCTCCTCTCCCCCCACCCCTACATGTCCCTCTCTTCTCTCTGCCAGAATCAAACAAAATGACAGACAGGAACTTACTTTTCCCTTTGAGTCATTTTGTACCCTGAAGATATCTCTGACATCAGGAATATGGTGCTGTTTGTTTTTTTTCCTCATGGTTTGCGTGACAGTCTCTACTCGCTTTTCTACCGCTGCCTTCTGGGTTCGGGTCAGTGTGGACAGAAACACCACGCTTTCCAGGGAGTCACCAGAGCTCTCACCGAACAGATTTGACAGACCTGCCTCCTTCAGCCATTCTTCTTCCAGTTCTCCCTCTGAGCAAGGCAAAGAGAAAAAGGCATAAACGTTGGCTTTCAAGTACTGTTAAGCACCCTGGATGTTAATAACATGATATAGTTAATGTAATTCATAGGGAAAGTACTAAGCAGATCCACAATTAAGAACAATTACTTACACTATCATGACTTGGAAAAAAGCTATTGTTTCTAAAGAGCTTCAAAAGGGTTAACATATGATATCAAAGCTTTTAAAATAGTTAATCCAATACAGATTGCAATGGGGCAATCTTTATTATAAACTACAGCACTTCTATTAAATCATATATCATTTTATAAACGTACCTAGATATAAATGTGTATGGGGAAGTCTGAAAGCCTCTGATCATTGATGCCTCACTGACTTTTAGTTCAATCCTCAATCTCTTTAGCTCCTTTACTGATATGGTTCTGCCCACTTTTCTTGATACATTAATCCTACAGCTCTCCACTAGCTCAATTTAATGAAGGACAAACGAGGCTACAGGAGTCACCTTAATGCTATTTTTTAATCAGTTCTTATGACATGGTCTCCAGCCTGCGGACAGACCACAAAACAATTGTTGTTTTAGCCTTATTGCTGATAAGGTATTCTTTATTGACAGATCACTGCACATGAAAAGAGGAGAAAGCTATTAAATACTGTCACTGATGACAAAACTTCTGCTTCTGAAATCAGTATCTCTCTAAAGATACTTTCTTTAAAACACTAAGTTCTGTCCATAGCAGTCGAGCTTGTGCTGCACGCTAACAACCCTCTCAAACATTCAAGCAATATTTCCATTTATCAGATATCTAAAAGTACTCCAAAGCTGGCATGTTGACTTGACTATTGACTGTGGTTTCCCACATGCCTAGTGCACATCCCAGCGGGGACCTGAATATTAACAGCATTCAGAAAACAGACACAAAATTTTAAGTATCAATTTTTCTATGGCTGTGCGGCCAAACACTGAGCCTCTGACAAACCTCTCTCAGATTTTGTTATTAAGGCTGGAAAGAAGGGATACACCCATTCTCCAGAGTAGATGTCAACAAGGTATATCTCATCTCTTCCCTGCCTTGCCTTTGCATGGCCACGTCTCAAGCAAGCCCCCACCCAGGCAGGCCCATCAGCCAGATGCAGTGTCCCACACGTTCGGAAGTACTCATGCCCAAGTGAGGTGCTGCACATTATGCAAGGTGTGGGGCAGAGTAATATCTACTCGAGTTGATCAACTCAGCTGAGCTGCCTCACTTGGGCTTCATGCCAGAGTCAGCAGCTTGAGCTGGAGCAGTAACTAGAGGGAAGAACGCTTTATGTAAATAAAAAAAGAAATGGTTGGTTTTGGAGTGCAGAGCCTGAAGGCGTAGCAGCATCAGTGAGCTGGGGTAAGAGAAGAGGCTCATGCGTTGCACAACAATGGGCTCTGCTGCTCTGGAGACAGCTTCGCAGCTCCGTCAGATGCCCTGCTCCCTGGGCACGTGGGCTCGAAGCCTTGCTGCTTTCTCCAGAGGCCACGTTGCTACCCTCTTCAGAGCACTTGTAAATAGTGGTGATGTTTCAAAATGCCTAGGGAGGCAGAAGTGCTAAGCCCTTTGAATGCTAATGGAGCACATCTTCTCACTCATGGAGAGGCCACACCAAAATGCAAAACTCACCATTTTAATTTACTGAGACTGTGGGCCTCTTGTAAGAATGGGAGAGAGGCAGATAGTGCACTGTTAAAAAATAATTTTTGAGGGAAGAACGGAATTAAGGATATTACTACTCTTTTGTCTGATAGGACAAGAAAAATAAAGAAATTGCCCAACTTCTCCTAAGATCATGCCCTCAGAAGCGGCCCATAATTGATGCTTCTGAGAAACACAAATAATACAACTGAACAGTCACAATAGCTACAAGCATAGAAAGTTACTCACTAAACTTAAACCGGTTAATCATTGGCTTGTCTTCTAAAGCATGAGGTTTCTAACCACAATAGCTACAATAACAAACAACATACACAGAGTGAAAGGGTAAGTTAGTTTAACAGCAAACTGCAAATAAAGCTTCAGTTGTTGTGATTTGCAAGTACACGCACCTTTCTGATGTTCTGCAAATACAATTTAAAGGAAAACTAGCCTTTTACTTATCTCTGATACAATTCTCTTTCAGGGCACTGTCTGTTTCTGGTGATATGTATCAGAAGTAACAGAATTTTCAAAGTGGATGTTCAGCAGAGTGACCTACTTTTTGATTTAAGTGTGTTTGGTGGGTGCCATCGCTTGAAATAAGACTTAAAGAAAAAGCCCTAAACCAGCAAACTAATGATTATTCACAAGAACAGATTTCATTACCATCTGGCTCTTTCACTACAAGTGCTACTCGTTCCTCGTGATTATTTCCTCTGGTTTCATGAATGTTTTCAAGTTCTTTCCAGTAGTCATCCATAGACAGTTCATCCAAGGAGTCCTGGGATCCTGAGCGGTCAAACGATGCTCCATCGGGGGTCTTCTTGGAATGGTCATGGTTCATGGTGTACTGGCCAGACCGACGGCTACAAACATAAACCAAAAAGCAATTCTTGGTTAGCATTTTAAAATACAGGATATATTAATATCTGTGAAGGCAGTTAGTGATGAATTGCACCAAAGTATCAAAGAAAACTACTGTCAACAAGCAAATCAAGATATTAAAAATTACTTTTAATATCTGGAATATATTTTTAACCTAACATTTCTGCTATACATATCTCCCAATCTAGAATGGCAGAGGAGTCTAGATTAAAGAGGAAACAATGAATCCAAGTTCTAGTAATCCTAGTTACATCAAACCTCTAATTCAACTCATAACAGTCAGTTCCACAAAATACATGGTACGTATCTTCTTAGCATCATCATCCATAAAGAATTTTTCAAAAGTGCCTTTCTGCCTGAGTAAATTCTTATAGCTTGACGTACCCCCACTTTCTTCCTTTGCTAGTCTGCTTTTATTTTTTAGAAATGTTTAGTCTGGTATCTATGACCTTTATTACAGCTGGGAAAGGACAAAGTAGAATTACTGAAGTTACAGTTTGTGAAGTAAACAGGTGAGTCCAAACGTTTAATAAAGGCCACTACTTGTTTTTATCTTGCTTCCTCTTTAACTGAAAGCTTACCATTTTTATAGTCTGATGTTACTAGGTTTTGGTTCATCCTGCCAAATGTAGGCTTTGAACAGGGATCTTTCACCTTAAGTATAGCTGCAACTAGAAAGAAGAAACCAACAAGCTGAAACCTGTGGGTCTCATCTTGACCTCATTAAGTCATTGGCAAAAATTACCACTGACCTAGCAAAGAACTTCTAAAAAGTGCAAAGGTTATAGCGATGTCATTGAAGTTACAGGTCATTCTTATAGTCAAATATACAAATCAAAAACCACAAACTGATTCAGAGTGTTAGAAAGAGGACGTAGATTACATGAGCAGCACCCTGATCTAACTTCAGAGTTGGTCCTACTTTGAGTGGGAGACAGATCAGACAAGATGATCTCCAGTGGTCCTTTCTAAACTAAGCCACTCTACTATTATGACAGTATATCAAAATTCCTCCTTGTATTAAAAAATAGTAAGTTCTTAACATTTCACAAACAGCTTCAGATGTCTTTTATGTCTGAATTTGACTCTATATTCTTAAAAAGGAGGCATGGTTTGAGGTTAAGTAATAAATACCACTTATTCTGAGAGAAAAACATATCAAAGATCAAGCACTGTGGATTTATCACAATGTAAATGCAGTAAATTAAGTCCTACCTTTCCATTTGGCTGACTTTGAAAGTTTATCTAGAATTAAAACAAAAGCACCTCCTCCTTACACTTTATCTTGAGACAACTCACGCTTGTTAGCTGCCCCTAAGTAAAAAAGCCATACCTTTCTCTCTGAAGATAAGCCCCTTGTATGTCCAAGTCACAAATCCTTTCACATCAAACGTGCTTGATTCTCTGATAAGAAATACTAACTATATGGACTTTGCCTTTAAAGGTAAAGAAAGAGCCTTATGGAAGGACTGTGAATTTCCACCTGCCCTGCCTCTCTGCTCCAGGTACAAGTTAATAAATGACAATGAATTACCAAGCTAATATACATCCCAACACCATTCCTCAACCTGCCCTTATTTGAAAGCCCACAAAAAAATATATAAAGAAGTATTTAGCTTCTGCATCAATGGTAATAAAAACATCTTGCTAGTAGTGCACATTACCCAATAAATACAATTTCTCCATGTAGCTACCTTGGTTCTCAAACTTCTCCTGACAGGTGTGTCCCATGTGTGACCTGTGCTGCTCATGAATCCAGCATTAATCACTGCAGAAAGATGTTCATGGAGCCACATTAGAAGCACCCCCAGCAGCTGACGTAGGTGGTGAGTGTGGCCAAAGCAGGTCAGGCTTCCCAGCCCTTGCCCGGGCTTCCCTCCTGCTGCAACTGAAGGTGCTCAGAGCAGGCTGGGTCCCTCTCAGAAACAGACTCTGTACACTTGAACTGCAGCGTGAGTGAGGTTAGATCTCTGCCTATCGTCCCTGGGTTTAACCCTGCGGAGCTGCTCTGCAGCTCTTCGGTGGCCTTTCACCTTTGGAACAACCTACTCTTGCTGACCCACATCAGCTGAAATTTAACCACTGCAGTACACCATGCAAAAGATAAAACCAACAGATCGAATACATTAAAAGCGTGCACTCTGGGGGGCTCTGGCAGGCTGAGGTGGGATATTCTGCAGCAGGCTGTGGCTCTGTGCCATGCTTCCAGGGAAGTGCTCCTCCTGTCCTTCTGAAAAAGGCAGCTCGTTACCTTCCCCAGACCAAGTCCTGTCTCAGAGAAGTCTGTGCCCTGAAATGCACAGCTGATATTCGGCACAGAGCACTCAAAGCCATTTTCAGGGTCCTGTGAGCATTTGCTGTACATTAAAAACAGTCCATTAACTCTCAGAGACTGCGCCCTACCCTTCAATCACCGGTCACAGGCCTGCTCTACTCAACCAAACATAAGCTGCTTTTCTTGTAAGGCTCTTCCCGGCCTGACCTGTCCATCTCTCTTTAATGAATCAATAGAGCAGCTCCCAACTTTGAGCAGGCAGTAACACCACTTCTCCTCCTGAAAGCCCTCAGAGAAGGACAGGAATGACCAGGGGAACCTTCCAAGAAATATTCACACAAAAACCTCACTGCTCTGCTGCGAATCTCTCCTTCAAAATCCGTGTTGCCTTAGGCCCATTCACAGCTGGCAGCCCCAGCACCGGCCGGCAGCACTCGGGCTCCTCAGGAGCCGAGGCCACAGGCTGCTGCCACGCTGCTCCCGCTCCACTCACCCATTCCTTGTCTTCCCTCGGCAGGCTCAATCAACCCCCTATCCCCAGTTTCTGCTTGGACTGCAAACCCTTCCAAAGCCACCTGTGTTTGTCCACATCCACAATTCACATTTCTAGGGGCTAGGACAGAGAGAGGCCCAGGCTGGGAGAGAACAACTGCTGAAATTTCAGCTGACAGAGCAGGTCAGATCTTATTTTTCTCACTTGGTTCAATGTTTCTCGCTTTGCATACCCCACCAGAGAAAGATGCCAGAGAAGCAGTATTTGGTGCATAATCTGCACAGCAGTGGCTCCAGGCATCCTCATCTCTGTCCCTCCTGTGAACTCCTGTGCACAAAGAGGCACAAACAAGAAAGACCCTTTGAGGACAATGAGGACAGACTGGATACCATAGGGTTGGTGTAGATGAGAAAGGGAAAATTAAAAAATTCACAGCGTAGGGAAAAATAGGTTGCCCATTAAGATTTTTATTTTCAGGTATCAGTTGACAAGACCAAGAACATGGGATTTCTGCTGTGACCTTCCACTAAATTCAATCCTTCTCCAAACATATGCTTAGTAAGCACTAGTCACTTACCACACAATAAAACTCATAGGTGGGAACAAGTTAAGGCCAAGAAAAAAAGAAAGGAGAAGGGGAAAAGCAATCAACTTTAGTAATAATACTGTAAGAAATCTGGAACGGAGATACGTTTTTAAAAATAATTAATCCACATTCCCAGAAAGACTCATTAAAAATCAATCTTTAAAAAGTATTTCAAATACCCCATGTTGCAAGCTTTAAAATTTTGTAGGAGACTGCTTTCCAAAAAACTATCAGCAGAAAATAAGCACAGTTCATTACAAAAAAAGCTATTGCTGTGGTTGCAGAAAATAGGTTACTTCTCTAGAACATTCTTAAGTTTTTAGGTGTTCCATTTTTCTATTTAAAATTTGAAAAATGCAGCTGCTTTTCACAAGTATCTTCAAGGAGATCTCTCTTCTTCCCCCAGAAAATGTAAGCTACTGCTAACAAACACAGTTACTTAAAGTAATTTTCAAACACGACTCATCTAGCATTTCGATTACTAAATGGTAGATTTACTCTCCAGCAGTTTTTTTCCCCCCAGAAAACTCTTATTTCTATTAAGGTCTTCACTAACAACACTCTCAAACTCTATTAAAATCTTATTAACATCTATTTCCAATCATTAGTAAATAGTTTACTCTTCAAATAGCTTTATGTGGAGAAGTGCAATACTCTCATTTCCAAATTACACGGTCAGTTCTGACCTCTGATACTCACACACATGCCTTTTGCAGCCGATGAGGTTTTTGCCTATTGATATCAGTACAAAACTGAGCCTTCAGGTATAAAACCCATTCTTCAATACAGTTATTGCAGTCTCTTACCACAGTTAATCTTCTTGTCCCACCCACCGGAGATGCATTTATTTATTAGAAACATCAAGGATGAGAGACAAAGCACTCCAGCTCTTCCAGAAGGGAGCCGTTAAAAACAATTCCTGTAATGAACACCACTCCTTACATTTACAAGGAAAGAAACCAGATTTGGGTTATTTCACTACGCACTGATGAGCTTCACATTGTGGCAAGTACTTAAGGGAGAAGAACTGTGTGCAAATATTTTCTTTAGCCTTTCGTTCTGTGACCATGTCCTTTCTCAGCCTGTAAGAAAATACGACTCTTCACATTAATCACTGTTTTACACCATAATAAAAACATGAGTTTTTTTAGGTTCTGTTAGCCTGATTTTGATTTCATCAATAGTCACTTTATATTAGTCCAGTTGTCTTTATTCCTTATTTTCTTTCCTGTGAAATCTAAATCTCCCTGTCTGTTCCAGTGCCTTTTTAGTACCTCATAACTGATACTCGTCATGTGTAAACTACAGCAGCTAGAGATTAATCAGTTAATAAGGTGCATTTTCACTGGCATTTCAGATAAATTCAGTTTGCAAAAAGCTAATGTTGCCCTTACTTCCATTTTTCTCGCTCAAGAATTAAGGACTATGCTGTGTTTTAAAACAGTGAGTGACAAGAAAAAAGATAATCTTTGTCATTTCTATAGTGCTAGCCACTACTTTTGGATCTGAATATGATCTTTCTAGATGGCTATACAAACTTCGTAATTGTATGGTATCCTTATATACTATATATATGGGTATGCATGTATTAGATGTGAAAATACACTGAAAAGCAGAAATACTAAATGCAAGGATGTTCATGGTCATAAAAACTAAGGAATATCAACACACTGTTGAAACAAACATAATAGATTGCCACTGCTGAAAGAGAAGTGAAGTTCCTCTAACAGGATTATTGCAGGAGAGCTCACCGACTCCAGGAAAGGACAAAGTCCAGCTACTAAATACTGCACAAACATAAAGCAAAAAGATACCAGTCTCTAGAACCTGTTATCTTCTTCCTCAAAAAAAAAAGAAAAAGCAACAATGGATGAAACACAAGTGAAAGGGAGGAGTGGGAAATACCTTTTCTGCCTACAAATTAGGAATTTCTGCACAGGGTCCTTTCTTCCAGCCACTTTTGCAAAATTTTAGAATTCAAAATTCAGACATGGATATTTCCTGAATAAAAACTGTCACAACTATAAAAAGTGTCACAAGTGGAACAAGGGAAGAGGCCATCTGATCAATTACTGGATTTAACCTCAATTAGGATTCAACTCTTTGAGGTTAAACAAATATGGTCCTTTTCCACAGCTGCCTAACAAAGCCTATGGGAGTCTTAAACATTGCCTTTAAACAGGTTCCAAATTGAAGGCCAATTCAATGTTCTACAAGGCTAAATGTTTCAGACGTTTGTATCAGCCAATTTTCAACATTGAGAACAGTGCAAAAAACACACTGCATTATCAAGTGATATAATTACTTGTCAAACTGAACTATTACAACTCCTTAAGCCGTACACTGAAAATACAATCCTTATATGCTTGGCCTTAAAAACTTGTTTAAGTAATCCTGACCATTAAACATTGCTGTTGGGGTTCTTGTACAGGCAACATCTGGAGCACTGCAGCCCCTTCAGATACACTCTCTGGCACCCCAATAAACTAGCACTTTACTTCCAGAGTTACATAAAATGACAAAAACGTATCTGACTACAGCTACATTACAGCAGCAACTTCTGAAATGCTCATGGAAAGGGAGTCATCACTCCCAAAGCCAGTGTACGTTTGGCCATTTACGTGAAAGCTATTAGTAGTATTATTGCAGCCATACCTCAGCTGAGTCTGAGCATCATACCAACACATGGTTAGATGTGTTAATAACCTGATAAACAAGATACACAAAGGCTGTGAGGGGGGAAAACAAAAGGGGTGGGTACATGGCCCAGAGAGTTGAAGCATACCGTTCAATTTCATGCTGGAAATCAGTGACAAAAACAAGAATAATTCTTAGATCTCTGGAGTCTTTCATCACTGGACCACTGAGCGTTAAAGATTGAGATCTGACCCACAGTGAACAGCAAGGCAGATAAAAGGAAGTTCTGCTGTTGTGGTTTTGTGATACACTCCAGCACTGTGGCTATAAGTAGAGTAGCACCCTCAAAACAGAATTATCTTGTTGACATAGGAGTTACAAAGTTAAGCAGTAATTCACATAAGTAATTTTAAGTTTTTACAAAGGCTAACTAGATTTAAACAACCAAAAAAATGCCTATGGGTACTGTGGCCCATTTTGAAAACTATTTACTGAGCAATCACACCCATGAGATGCTGTGCTTTTAAATAGAAATACAGGACTTCCCACATCCTTTCAAATCTAAACAACTAAAAAGATAAGGAGAGGGAAACAATGTGGTCTCCTGTTCTGCTTCTCATCCTGAAGGCTGAGCTACAGAAGTGTGGGAATAAGTAAAGCTCCTAAGCCCAAAGCTCCCCCCATGCCTCCCCTCCTTTCAAGAAGCCAAGTAGCACCGCGAGGTGCAAAGACTTAACTGAATTAACCAAGAAAGCTCTAATCTAACGGCTATAGCAGTTGCCTGGCTTGAGCTCCCTGTTCTTTGCTGGGATGCTGGCCTGGGCTTGTAGTTCTGTTTTTCATTCTAGCTCCTAAATCTTGTCACTCGTTGCAACAACTGCATCCTTTCCTTTCTACCTTTTTTATCATTTATTCTTTCCATGACTGACTGCAAACTCTCCTGCAACTTGGTCTTTTCAAGAGAGTCGTACAGGACATGCACAGATAACAGTAACAAATCAACATAATTTCCAGTATTTTTGGTCAACCAACACTTAGCACTCTTTCTCTCCCAACCTAGAGAGTTTTATTTTGGCTGCTCTGTGACCTTATGGGACATTTTGAATGTCAATTGCAATCAAACTTGCCCAAATCCTGCTTAAGCTCTAAAGAAAAGCCAGAGAAGTAGGAACTGAGAGGCAAAGCTCTGTTCTCCTTCCAAAGACAGAGTACAAAGTGATTGCAGAGCGGGTATAAAACAGTACTCACTTTCTAAATGAGTGTAAAAAAGGCTGAGCAAAGAGAATCAGGTCTCTTAGGATTTTTTTGTAATACCATCAGCTGCTGTTAATACCTGCTCAAAACTCCTCTGGAGATTAACACACCAAAAAAAAAAAAAACCCACAAACCAAAAACAAAACCAAAAACCCAGAAGACCCCACAAACTGGCATTTTAAATCCCTCCATGAATAATAAATGCAAAACAGGCAAAAGTTAGGGCTGCCAGACTATAAGTCTAAAAAGTATATATATACACATCGTACTGCTTCCGGCCACTTCCTCATTATTATTTATAGAAGATTTTTTTTTACCTTAGTGAACATGACCTTCCTCCTTTCCCAACACCAACCTGTCACTAAAGAAAACAGGAAGGAAATTGTGGCAATGACACAGACTATTACACTTAATATTCTAATCCACTGCACCAAAAATGGGAGATTCCAGATACGATGCCAAAACTTAATCTGTCTGAACTATATGCAGTACTTCTAAGAAGATTAAAATATTTCATGACATTTCCTTTAATAGAACCTCATGTTCCTACACAGCCATTTAGACTCTACCTATTTTCTACTTCCAATTAGATAAATTATAATGATGGTAAACTGATATACATACACTCCCTATCTAAAATGACAGCCTCACTGTACGACTGATGATGTGAATAGATTATTATCAAAAAAGCTCTTAGAACTATAACATATATACTTTTGAACATTTGCAAAAACAGTTATTTGATATGCCATCCCAGGTTGTTTCAGAACAAATGTGATCTTGTTCCACTCCACATAAAGCCAGAAAGAATTCAGGATTGACAACTGCAGCCATAAAGCCTGTTCCCCTCAAAATGACTGCACCAGTTGCATTTTCTTGGTTTTGGGGGGACTATCGCATTCCAGTGTCTGAGATGCCCAACTCAGTGAATGCTTTTAGCTTTATTCTCCAACCATAAAATACAGAAGCCTGCTTATTTCTTTTAGTGAAAGGTGAGTTTCATGGACTCAGATTTGGAGCTTTAAATAGAATATCACATATTATCAGACTTGCAATAAAATTATCACAATTAGCTGAACTGCGAAGTAGTATCAGAAGAAGTCAGTTTTGGTTTTACGTCTGTGTTGAGAAAATGAAGGAGACCATACAGGTCCTGCCATTCTAACCCTTTTAATTCTCATACCACTTGAATGAAGACTCTCAAAGGCTTTGAAAACACATTCCTATTTTTTGCCCATACATAGAAATCTCTGGTTCAAAAGCATACATTTTAGAAAGAGAAACAGCTACTCCTGGGAGTGCAAAATCCACCACAGGAGAAAACAAGGGCACGAGGGGACCTGAGTGACCCGTATAGGTACAATCACACAAGTGGCACCCTGTTAGAAAGCAGGTTTGCAACTTGTGCAAACTTTTGGAAGAGCTGGAAGTGCTTACAGAACCCCAAGTCCCACTGAATGAAAACAGAAGTCAGTCTTCAAACTGAGTAGACACACAGTATATTTCCCTTACATACAACCTTAATTGTGTTTAAAGCTCTAGTTTTAAAGAAAACATATTTCCCACAGCTAGAAAAACAGGGAAAGGAATGGCCTCACTCGAATCTCCTTTGCCCTGACCCTTGGTCGGTTGATGTACCTTTCTCATTCCTTCCAAATGCCTACTACATCACCTGGCTTCATATGGACACAGATGTTTTCCTCTGCAGTTTTGATTCGTTTCATTCTCTACAATTCATATCAATTACAAAAATGTATGCAAAATATGTTCTCTGTAACAACTCGCATACTGCTTATTGGGAAGATACTTGAACACATCATACACATTTTAAAAGTACACTTTTTCTGTAATCTTCTAAGACAACCACTGGAACTAATCTTCTCCCAAAGAAGAGAATAAAGCCTGTGTGAGATTACTTAAGGCTCCACAAATATCAAAGAGAATAAACCAGGAAGTGAAATAGATACAGTATTTGTAATTCCATTATTGAGAGGCACAGAGAGGAAAGATTTAAATAATTTATTTTTCTTTTCACAGTGGAAAAAAACAAAGCCTGATTTAAGCTATCCTGGCAAATACCAGGACCATCTAGTAAAGTACAGTTACAGCCATGAAATGATACTGGAGTCACTTTTGTGTCTCTAAAAGCAATTAGCTCTCTAAAAGCATTAGCTCTTACCATGTTAAAGGTCCTATTAGTTAGACCTATAACCCTTCTAGTTGTAAATATTAAGGCCTTCAGCACAATTCCATACTTCTGTTGATGCTTGAAGGAAATTGGCACATGTTCATAGGCAGTTTATTACAATACACTTCCTACATTCAGAATAAATTGTAAATGAATTTGTATGAGCATTCTCAAACAGCAGGCAAGGAAATCCATTCAGGAGTGTAAAGACATTTTGTAAGGAAACTGTTTTCATTGTCCAAACAAACCACCAACAAAGACGCAGTAGGACAAAGCAGATAAAGGTGCTCTCACAGAAGCTGGAGGAGAGAGGGAGAGGAGGAAGCAGAAAGGGCCGAGGAGAGCAGCACATGCAAGGCAGGCCACCACCAGAGTATACGGAGGGATACAGGTCTGTTCAGAAGCAAAACATCACAGGGATGCTTTTAAGAAGCACCCCTAAAGGCAAGGGGATAGGAGAGAGGGAGGCCTCAAGGACACTGCAAGGGATGGACTGTCTGGGTTTAGTTCAGGCTGAGCATCAGGAAGGAGGTGTTCACAACCAGCTTCAAAAGTGGTCGCTGGGATTTCACCTGCTCTCAGAGGAACTAACACAACAACGCTGCATATGTCTCTGCACATGAGGCAAACCTGCTTTGAGGAACTCCTCTAGCAGGAGCCAGGCAGAGCGTGCCACGGTAGAGGCGGAGGGGAACGCAGGTCCGCCCTGATCCAGCTGTCTCCTTCGCACTCCCTCCCTACAGACAGGGCGGCAGAAAACTCCATTGTCACCTCAGCAAAAAGAAAAGAGATTGAAAAGGGCACCATTCTTACTTTTTATCTTCGAGGACAACTGCTAAAGCCATGAGCCTTTGCAACATCTCCTTTCCTACCAAATTCCTTCTTATAAGCAAATATTTCTGAGAAATACCTGATCCTGGGGTGTAACAACTGAACTGTCTGCAGCTCTCTCTGTTACCTACGCAAATGAGACTTCCAAAGGCTTAGTGATCCAGCAGGAACCCACTAAGTAAAACAAAATTACATTAATATATCCCCTCTCCCCTCGTATTTCTAGTAGTTTTAAAATGTCAGTAGCCAACCAAGCAAGCAGGAAGCAACTCAGGACCACAGATTCTCTGCTTCCCTCTCCCCCTTCGCTACCACCTCTGTTTTCTGAACATCAGCAGAAAAGATATAAAAAAGTGTATTTTTTCAACCAAGGTCCCTGCAAAGCTTTACTGGTTCTTGTATGCATAAATATGTTCCTTCACTTACAAATTAAATATACAAATTTACAGCTACCAATTTGCATATATAGATGCATTCACATGCAAGTTTGGAAACTAGTGGTAGCCCTGACATAAATGCCTGGTCTGTAATTTAAGAGCTCCAGCTGGCTCTGTTGTTTCATCACCACAGCTTAGAATAAAACTTCCACACACAGCAGAAATGCCCTATAACCCAAGATGGAGGACACACTGAGGAAGGAAGGAACGACGTCTTTTCTGATGGGTCAGGTTCTAGAGGAGTGATGGGGAGGGCAAGCCAGATTATCTGCAGTAATCAATCTGTTCCCACAGTCTGGGTCTCCCTTCACAGCATGCCACTCATCACTAAATGCCTACCATAGCATTCACTACCATGGTACATGCCCACAAGGTCTGAGTATCAGCACTCGAATACAAAAAGAAAACTTCAACAGGAAGGATTCAAAAGAGGTTTTGTTTTGTTTCAGGAGAGAGGAAAAACAAAAGAGATCATAATACAAACCAAACAATAGGGGAAAACCAGAAAAGAAACAAACACTGGAAATTAAGAAAAAGTAAACAAAACATACAAATTAAATACCAATCATTTAATAGGAACTGTTCAAAATGAAAAACAAACCCTAAAAAACACCTCATATGTATTTTATTACCAGTTTATCACAATTTTACCCATGTAATCCTTGTTTCTCATTTCCACTAACAGCATTACATTTTTTTTGTTCTTTACTCTTAGATCTTATTCTTTTTTGGCATAAGCAGTCTCCTTTCCATGTGGGTACATGGCCAGTGAGTTCATCAAAACTTAACACAGTCATGGAAGACTGTCATCATATTTTAAGGTGGCAAGAGGAAATGTTCAAGACTGGTCAGAAAGGGAAGGCTGACAGTCAATGCTTGCTCTGCAGCTGAAAAAAAAGTACTGCTAGTAAAATGAGAAAAAAATTGTTTCCAGAATATGGAAATGTAAGACCAAAAGAGTTCTTACCAACTTTACTTTGAATTACACTCATCAAAAAGAGGATGCAGGCAGGGACTGCAAGAATTCTGGGATTTAAATATTAAATACTAGTAGTAAAAAAAAAAAAAAAAAAATCTGTCATTTTTTACATTTATACATTATTTAGATGATAATTCTTAATAGAAATTATTTAAGAAAATCCTTTGTTTTCCTTCCTAACCAACACTCCTTTCTTTACCAGCATCTTACAAACATGAGACGTAACGGTTTCTAAATCAACATATAGGTGCCACCTATGGTTTTTCAGCTGATAATGTTCTGATTATTGTTCTAAAAAGGTACCAGTCTGTTTTGGAAGATGTCAATCAGTTATATAAAGCAACATCCATCTGTCTTTTTAAAATTATTGCATCACTAATATTAGCCATAACTCTTACCCTGCATTCCCAAACAAAACACTTCAGTGGAGCATTAACTGCCAGTAAAAAATGCAAGTAAAAAATTATATTGTACTCTTTTAACTTTCCCGTGTATCTAGAGGTTAAATCCCTGACTTTAACTTTAGACATATTCCTTTGTGTAAATAGGGTAAAAATAGTACATACTCATAACACTAAGTAGCTATGATTACAGACCCTTGTAATAATCAAGGAAAATGAAATACAATGCTTCACATGTAACACATTAAACCTGAAATAAGGCACAATCCATATGCAGATGCTTCTATAAATAGAAATTCGTGTTTTCTTTTGCTGTACGTACATACACTGTGTACGAAGAACAAGAGCAATGTTATGTACTCTTGAGTATTACTATCCGCGATTTTTAGTTACAGGACGAAGCTCCCCATGCTAGACATCTGTACTTCCCATTATGAGAAGCATCTTCTACAAATGAATACCATATGTTTTTATCCAGTACCATATGTACAAAAAAAAATTGCTGAATGCAGTATTAATTCACATATGAAAACTCTACTTTAATCAATTTGAAAACTTCATATTATGACAGTGATTGAAGCCTGAAATTTAGGGGGAAGGGGAGGGAGGAAGGAAATACAGCCTGAATGGGCCTGACCTGAATGCACACAAACATTTCTCAACAGCAAAGGGAACAAGGTGTGAGGCAAACCACAGCAGATGCTGCAGGGCGCCCCACAAGTCGTTCACTCCCAGCTCCCAAGTTGCACTGACCAACCACTGTGTCCTGTCCCCAGCCTTCATGTCACCTCACCATGCCAGAAAGGACTCCACTGGCTTTCCAGCTCTGAAGTGCTCCCTAAAGCACCCTAGAAATTAGGGAACTAGCACATACCAACAGTGCTGGGGAGGCGATGAGGGAACTGAACATTTCTGGGCCTCATCCGGGTGACAAATGCATCCTTCGAGCTCAGGCAGGGTGACACAGTTGAGCCCCTTCCTATCAGAGGTATTGAAGTAAACATCTTAGTATTTCCTGCACTGAACATGCACTTTTGCAATCTTAAAAGTTTCTTTGGATACAAGAAATATTTGCTGGTATAAGTAGCCAATTCTATCTCAGAGGATAAAGAATAATTCCCTTGCCAAAATAAGGCACTTGGACAAAGCCTTATATTTACAAAGACTATACAAGTGCTGACAGGTTAACACAGAAATGGAAACATACACTTGTCAGCATCAAAAGGGTTTACAACATACAATATAAGTCAAGAGAAGAATGACAAGGGAAGTAGAAACTCTGTAACAGAAAACTTGCAACACGTTTTAACATAAAGATGAAAAGGAGACATTCAAAGAAAGAAAAATGCCCATATACCTAAATTATAGTATTTTCTGAATTCTCAACTCTCTAAATGCAAAACTGGTGTTTTACAGCTTCTGACACCCTTGTTGGGTGTTTTCACCGGAGATGCTCAGATCTCCTTCCTCTTTGAAAGTCAAGAAGGTGCAATGAAGAATTTAAGGATATTTTCATTGACTGTGGCCTCTAGGCAACTGACCTAATTTTCCCTCTTTTGCTGTTTCATGACACCTCAGAAGTAAATTAGTTAGAATGACTTGTACAATGCCCTCTCAGAATAAATATGACTTTTTATTACCACATATGTACACTACTGTTTTAAATGATGAGGTAACACATTGAAGGTGCCCTCTTCCACAAGAGTGCCCCAAGTAATACTCTTTGGCTCAGTTCTTCCAGCTTGGTTCACATGGCCTTCACACCGTGCAACCGTGGAGTGCCCAAGGGGGATGCCCCGAAGGGCAACACCTCAAGGCCACCCCACCCTTTACGAGGTAACTCGCAAGAGGCAGACACCACCCTTTGAGCACCCTTCTCAGAGCAGCCTAAAACCACACCCCAAAACAACCATATGCCAGACTTTGGGCACCCCATCATTACCAAGCAGACTCCTTCAAAGTCAGTGCAAGCAGGAAGGCAGTCTGCCTGCCGTATACCCAGTGCTATTCGGGGAAAAAGGAAGTGTACCACTGTTTGCTAGGAGAGACTACATGGGAAAACTCCAGCTACCAGGACTGTCAGAGGACTGTGTGATCACACTGAGCAGAGCCAACTAGATGCAAGACTGAAGCAGGCCACCAGCTCAGTGCAAACCACCACACTCTGCAGCCACAGCAGAGAATAATTATTTATTTGGAAATAGCGATGTGTCTACATCCATGGAAAAGGGCATCAGCATCACCTCAGCACTGCACCTCCAGCCAACAGCTAGACTTTCTTCTACTGGAGGTCACGATTGGACATCCAAGGTAACATAGTGACCCTTTCAGCAGCAAAGCCACCTCCCACAAAACCCCAATGCCACTGCCCTTGTATCGCTTCCTCAACTTCACACAGCAGAAGACTTGGATTCCCAGAACTGTGAACAGACTTCAAATGGTCCTTGCCATGAGTTTTTCCTTAATGCTATTTAATCCTAGAGGTCCTTGGGAAAACACCTGCAAGGCATCCTTTAAGGGAACCACAACGTACGGAGTCACTTCTGTCCAGTAGTTATCCACACGTGAGCCTGTCACAGCTGGATATGCCAGCCACCTTGCCTTTCTTCCAAGCTATCAAGCCAGAAAAACAAGGGCAGGCAGACCTTGATGCACAAGGAACACGCAAGACGTCTTGGTCATATCTCTAACAATTTCCTCAGTATTTTGGAGACCTCACTCAGACAGATGATGAGCAGGCAAGATGATGCTTGTCTAGCAGCAGCAACTTGGTGATAACCACACAAAGCAGATGTTTCTGGGAAAGCAAAACCTGGGACATAAGGGAACCTTCATAATGGAAAAAGACAAAGCAATACCCTCTTCTGGTTGAAAGGGTCACAGGCCTCCTCCTTAGAAAACTAAATGGATATGGAAGTCCTCTTAGTAGCCTGGCACAGCTGATTGTCCCATGACCCCTCACTGCAGCAGTACTCTCCCACCCTTCTCAGATGGCAGCCAGTTGGAAGCAGACTGGACGACACATGGACTCACAGTGCTTGAAGGCCATTAAGGAGATGATGGACTTCCTGGTAAAATTGACAAGCTACTGTTTGACACATCACCCTGATGGACAATTATCAGTGAGGGATACAATGTACTCTGGGATCAGGACAAAGGCCTGGAAACACATGCTCTGCACCTCCAGAGCTAGTGAGGCCAGCCACAAGGCAGCTTATATATAAATAAATTAATGTCCTGCTCTTAATCTGGAAGATGACATGCCCCTTTGGGAGTTATGGTAAGTCATTTCCTTGTTTAAAGTACTATCAATGGTTTCTCGTGACAGCAGCAGCTTGAAATGGGACAAAGGATCATCTCTGACTAGCTCAGAACAAGCCACAGAACCAAAGGAACATAGTTAACAATAAAAATCACAGCTTTCAAATACTACAGTTCCCTCATTGGTTACTATAAGCGGCAAAACTGTTGCTCCTACTTGCAAAAGCAATTTTAGAATATGTTTCCTTGAACAGTTTTATTTTTCCACCTTTAGTCAAAAAAACGGATTTCATGCTATTATTTTGACTCAGATAAATTTCATCAGTCTTCAGAAGAACCTTACTACAATTTAAACAACACGTAAGTGAGTAAAAGTTCTTAATACCAGACAGAAAATCATTCGGTAATGATATAAAGAAGGTATTGGCATAAACGTATCTTTCGATTCAAAAATGCAGAATGTATCTAAAAAATAAAACAAAGGATAAGTACAAAACATGGTCAGCAATTCCAAAGTGCTACCAAAGTAGGACCATTTCAACTTTAAACTGAAACAAAGATTAGTTTGTCATGCCAACAGTGTTGTGGTATAATGAAATACCTTTCTTAAGTCACCTAGGAAGTTTTAGATGAAAGTGACAGCTGAACAGCCTTTATAATCATTGGAATAAAGGTGTGTAAAATGAGAAATTGTCCAATTACTTTTCATTTCTAAATTTCCAACTTCTCAAACATTCTTAAGAATGGGGTCAGGTTTTTTTGCAACGATCACATAATATTATGGGACATCTGATGGACACCAGAAAACTTTTTCAATTTTAATAGCTTTTAAGCAGTCCCACACTGGTTTGAGTGTGAGTCCCCCACTATTTCACAGATATTCATTAACAGATGATGTTGCACATTGTAACAAAAAACTTTTACCTCCCAATCCTCATTTGCAAGTTGAATAAAACTAAATGAAAGGAAAATAAAACAAATCTTAAGGAAGAGGTTACTATGCATATCTACAAAATGACCTGTGTGCTGAGATGGGATGAAACCATCACTTCACAGAAAGCAGAAATCAAATCCATAGAATTTCAGATCATCTATTCACATATAAACACATATACTTATTTAATGTATGTATTATAGAATGGAAGAAAAGAAATCCAGAGAGACAGAGGAGAACTTCAAATCTTAAAGGAAATCAGAATTGCAGACAGAATTTTATAGTAGCCCAATAAAAGAGGTTTTATACCAAGAATTGTTTCCTAGAGCAAAACTTCTAGCCAAAAACTAGAGTGTTCCTAGCCAGCAAACTGAATTACATCTTTAGCCATATACAAAATTATACAAGTGAGTACACATCGTAACAAAAAAAAAAAAAAAAGTTATTTACCAATACACCCATGTAAAAAATGTTTGCATGTACAGGCACTAAGATTATCTACAGCCTTACCTATAAGGAAGGTTGCAAATAAAATTAAAAGAAAAAGAAACCAAAACAGCATATGCAGATGTGACCTTGATTCTTCTATTTAATAAGAGCAGTAACTCCTACTAGTGATTTGTGCAAGATTACCTACTTGGAGAAAAATCCTTTATCCAACTGAAGCTCTTTTGGATCAAAGTTGAATTACATTTTTATATGAAATTACTTATGCAAGAAGACTCGGAGGGTGAGAAAGAAATAGGGGTTCAAAAACCTCCAGAAGACTGACATAATACAGCATGGTACAAAAGGCATCAAGCTTGTCCAGAATCTGAGGTTGTGCACCTATGTCAACACCATACCACAGATGGGGAGAAAAAAGAAATAAACCCAAAAAGCCAAGCTGCACTGAAGGAAAGGTTTCTCAGCCTAGGTTCAAACCCACATGAATACTGCTACACAGCTATCCGACAGGCGCATGCTGGTGCTGGGCTAAGGTCTGAGCACGCTGCAGTGGAGCTGTGCCCTGAGAAAGCTACCACTCAGCACAGCCTGGTGATCTGTTCATGGGAGAGGGAGCACCTCATTGCTAAAAGACTGCCAAGAGCCTGGCTCAGGGCTCCGGTGAAATTTTAAGTATGAGCTTAGATTATAATACACAATTTGAAAGGTTTGAAAAGACTGTCATATAAAGTTGCTTATGCTGAGTGCTTTGTCATCCCGTGCCATCCCACCCTGTCCTGTCCCCGTTTCCCACTGGCATGGCCCCATGCAGAGGTACTGACCAACACTCTGGCTCCAGCTGCTAGCTGCTAACTGAACATCGCTTAGCAACTTCCTCAAAAGCATACAACAAAAACTGAATTTGCACCTAATCTGTATTTCAGAGATTAAATATATACATATATTTAAAATGAAACTTCTTAAGAGAAATTATAACAACTGGCACTGAGGTCTGTGTTTAGTGAAATCTGTATCAAATAATTCAGCAAATGGACAGTGAGTGAAAACACGTAAGCAAATGTCTCCCTTCCACTCCCTAAGACAGGATGACTGAACTTTAACAATCACTTCAAAAGCTCAAGCAAGACCCAGAAACCAAAACACTGTGACACATCACACAGATTTTAATACCATACATCTTCATAAACTGTTTTCTGATTTGAAGTACAAAGTGCCAAATACCAGCTTTCACAGCACAAAGCTCATAAAGTTTTCCATAAACTTTCATGAGCAGCTCCTACTTACTAGGAGAAAAAAGATCATGTTTGAGTTTGTTCTCGTATGCACCATCCACAGTAAGAAGTTCAAACAAATACAGTCTTTTTCTTAGCTTTCACCTCAAAGAAGAACGAGTACCACAGTGTAATTATCGTTCTCTCAAAGGGGAAGGCAGACAGAATTTGGATCACTGGACAGATGCTTAGACATTTTAATTAGTACCTAATATTTCAAATTACATATTTGTAGAATGTCTTATGTATTTAATGTCTTAGTCTCTTTTACCCTTCAAACAGAAAATATTACTACGATGAAAAGTCAGGCTGTGTTTTCTGCAGGAAATCATAAGAGCTATTCTGATTATACTTCTCATTCCTGATACTGTTTTGGTGTACTACCTTGGGCACTATGAAACCAAAGCGATCCTTCTGGTGCAAAGTTCAGAGCAAAGAAAGGTGTGTTTGAACAAGGCACAAATCAGCAACCTTTCAAAAGCTTATCAACTGACGACCAACCATAATTTAGAAGCTACACTTTAATTTACCTTGATACAGTGTGTAGGCATCCAAGACGGGCTTTTGTTTTGTTTTGTGAGGCAGGCTGCACCATGCCACGTGCAGACAATAAGGGGAAGGCAGGTTATCCGCAGCTCCGTAAGAGGAGTGCAGGTGCTTCCCACTGCGCAGCGCACCTGGATCCCAAGGACCTCTTCTCACATCACAGCCTGCCTTTTGCAAGTAGAAGCCATGCACACAACTGAATCACTGAACAATGTGAGTCAGCACTAAATGAGCCAGAGACAAAGCTTACACTAGCTTTAGAGCGGCTGCTAAAGGACAAGCCATACCCGAACTGACTAAAAAATTGTCAGTACAAAGTTAAGCCATCAAATATCTTTTTAGCAAATCTTAACCAATGGACTTAAATTATTCCAGATGAGTCTCTCACTGGATGTGGTCATAGCCAGTACTAGGACAAAAAAAAATGAGTTATCTTGTCAAATTGCAGCCTCATAATGATCACAGTAAGCTGGCATGGATGTAGGCTGCTGCCAGAGGGTTCTGCCAAATCCCCCTTTCCTGTGGGCTTCCATCACACCCCTTTTGCTAGGACCATCACTCATGCAGTCACTTGCTGAGCTATGTTAAGAAACCAATCTGTCTGATAACAACACTTGCAAAAAAATATTGCTTGCAGTTGGATTTTTTTTTTAATTTAGCTGAACCTACTTCAGCTAGCTCAGAAATGCTAGTGCCAGGGCAAGAAAACCATTAGGAAGGTGTGTGTGAGAGGTGGAAGGAAACTCCAGTTTCAGTGATGTCCGCACTCTTTTCAGCCTCCACTTATCTCAGCCTAATATGGCCATGACCTGCAACCACATCAAAACTTCTGCCGGTTCAGGACAAGCCTGAGGAGGCACTCTGAGATGAAAAGAAAAAGTTTCAGGAAATAGTGTAGCATCTCTTTCCTGTGATAATACTTTCAACAGAACAAGAAGGTATTCCTCAAGTTTAGTAGGACACGAAAGCCCACCCTCTAAATGGGTTGTAACAATGGGGATGACTACTCCCACAGTGATAATACCATTATCAGTGTTCCCTTATCTCGTTGTGACAAAGGGAATCACACAGCGAGGCTCCAGAGGCTACACTATGGAGCTGTTAGACCTATCGTCCTCTGAGCAACTGCCAAGACAGAAAGCATCTTCCACTGGCCCGTGGTAACCACAGCTCTGGTCTCCCGCTGTGACTGGCCAGTGAGTCATGGCTCTGTGTGTGACAGCACTTATCAGAGTTTCCTTGCTGTTCAGTAGCCGAGGCTTCTGGTTACTGCTCCAAGGCTCTTGCTTTGTATCTGGGATCACTGATTTACAACCCCAGCTAGAACCACAATTACTGTATGACTCCTTGCGCCGCTATGAGCCTACAAGAACTTTCTGCTTTATTTGTACAGTTAAAATCTAACCTTGCACCCTTAAATCAGTGGCAAAGCTCCATGTTACCTCTTGGTATAGTATACTCCTGGACCTTGCTGTTGTATTTTATTAAAGGCAGAGAATTTCTGATAGAGGGAATATTTCATCAGTGGCCTCCAGTCCCGCCTACTATTGTTCTGACAATTACACAGAAATCAGCTAAAAACAATCAACTGACTACAAATAATAAAAATTAAACAATGTACATTACTGAGTGCATTATCACTAAACAGTGAGCAAACAATCCTCTCACACATCCTCTTAAGTATTTTCCTGGTTTTCAAACAGGGAAGTGAAGTCAAAATATCTGACTTCCCTAAGCCAGAGTAAAAGCTCTCTGTGGTTTAGGGACTGGTGGACAGGAAGAAGAGGTAGTCAGAGCAGTGGTAAATTGAAGATTTATACTGATGCTAAATCAAGCAAAACATTCCAGCTGTTCTGCTGCAGTTTGGCACTGAGTAGGCATGATAAGATATTCATTCATTTGCTGAAGACAGCATCATTCTTCCATTGTTGCTTTCTCATGTGTGGTGTACCTTTGACCATATTTCTAAGCATGCTAAAATCATTTCCATTTGCTCCTCCTCAAGCACTTCACCCCAAACCATTTTAAGTCCTCCAACAATACTAGGGACACTGCAAAGGAAACATGCTAACACATTTTTATTGTCACCTTTTTGGTCTTAGAAGCTTCCTTAGGAAAGAAGGGTGTTGTAGAATGACGACAGATAAAACCTCCGAAATCCTCATTAAAGCATTTCTTGGCTAACAGGACTGGGATGCTGTAGCAGAAAGGGCAGGGAATAGAGTCACAGAACAAGGGGGAATATCGAGCAGCTTATCCTCATGGGAAGGTATGACCAGGTAAGAAACCATTTCTGTGCACCCTTTTACTTCCACTGTAATACATGAGAGTTGGCACAAAACAATGAGCAAATAATAGGTTCATTGTTTCAGCTTTTTGGGAAGCGCAGAGGGACAAATTGCTTAGGTGATCATCCCATATGCTGCTTAGAGTATCACCAAAAATATACCCCATAAAATGATGGCTACAATTGCACTTATGAAATAAACGAAGTCTACTTATTTTGTACACATCCAAATACTTTAAAAAACAAAATCCCTACTTTTCTTTCCTATTTATTTGGCTAAAAATATTTAAATTCCGTGCCTGAACATGATTATTTTGAGATCAAGACTCCAAGGCAGAGGCAAGTTCATTGCAAAACCAGCAGCGCTCACAAAACAGTCCACTGTCATGTTGGGAATACTCAAAACTTAGGAGCGTGGAGTTTTTCCTTCCCTAGCCAAGTTGATTTACCAAGAAGTCCGGAGTGGCAATCAGTGACCCATACATAAGAGGAATCTGCAACGTCACTCACAGCAGGAACCTCGCTGTATCACTTACTGTAATTACAGCCTCCGTTCAGCTGTAGTATTCTGATTCATAGAAGAAAAAAATGATGGCATGTACTCAGTAACTCTAGTAAGAAAGCATTAACTATAGAGAAGGGTGCTGGCATTGCAGATATTACCAAAACACATATGAGTAGACTTTTAAAACCTGACAGCTTTCAGCTCCAGCCTCTCTAGTAAAAGTTACAAAACGAGTAAAATATTGGCAACAACAGATTATAACACTTTTTAACCAAGTGCCAGTATCAGCAGGCTGAAAATGGCATTAGTCTTACTTGAAAACAAGTTCAACAATTGTGCTCTTCAAAGAAAAAGAACTTACAGAAACAACAAAAAACATTCATTTGACACCGCACTTAGAGCGAACATTGGAATTCAGATTTACACGGCTCCTCTGGCACTTGCTCATGGGAAGTTCAGTTACATTCTAGTTTTGCATAAAGTCTACATGCTTATAACAGCACATCTAGTAATACATTGTGTTATGCTCTGTATCCTATAGATTTGTACACACTCAAGCAAAAAAGGGCAAGCCCTTAATTAAAATGTTCAAAAGGCCTTTATGCTTCACATTCCTTATAGCTAGACAAGCATGACATCTCATTCTTTGTACGTCATTAAAATAAAAAAGAAAGCCTATATACAGAGGGCCCTGATCTTCCTCATTTCTGCTATGTAGCTCCACTGATTCAGCACAGTTATTCTCATTTTATAGCTATTTAAGGGCCTGACCCAGAGCAGAACTGAATAGACCAGTTTCACTGATAGCAAAGGGCATTAAATCAAATCTACATCCACGATGTAGAATAATCTAGGTCACCTAGTGAACTGGTCTTGCTGAAATAATGTTGTTTAATCATAGTGACAGATGCTAAACGGATGTCTAAGTGCAAGAAACTGCGACTATGTCTACACAGTGAGGACTGCACTGAAAAAGAAGAGCTCGAGCAGATCTAGGGCTCAGAAAGAACAAGCAACTCAAAGTGAGTTCCACCAGGATGCTTAGAAAAACAAGACAGCATGAGTGCAGTACATACAATTGGCTGAGGCAGTAATTAGCAGCAAGGAAGTGATTTTACCTGTGTAGGTAACACTCATGACAATGAAAGTGAAGTACTGCATGTAATTCAGGCTGGGGGGTGGAGAGGCAACATAACAGGGCAAGGGTAAAGAAGGATGCTGAAAATGCTGAAGAAAAGTGCCACAAAAAGGATTTTCAGACTGAAGAAACAAAGAGACTCAAAGAGAATTATTTGCTCCGTCTACCAAGATAAAATTGAGCAGCAATTTGACAATAGGTAACAGGCACTAGGAGGGCTTTTTAATCGATTGGCAAGACATAGCAAGAAGCAAAGCCAGGAGCAAGATAAATTCAAAGAAGAAATAAGATGCAAACTGGGGAAAGGGGAACCCCATGAAGCAGGAATCCAGAATCAAGGAAGCAGGAAATGTTCGGATACCACAATTTGCTGTCAGTAGATCAAGTTACTGGGATTAGTACACTGGTAACTAAGCAACACATTAAGGGTCTGCAATATATTACATATTTATACATGCATGAAGTACAAAAGACACAAAAGCAATGCTAAATAAAGCAACTTAATGGATTGTTGCCTGTCAGCTCTATCTGAAGATGTTGGTAGGCATCAGACAATAAACACACTTCAAATTAGCAGGCAAATCCAAGGCAGGAAAGATTTTTCTAACGCATTTAGATGAAGATTGTGCTCATGTAGAGCCTGTAAACTTAGCAGATAAAAAGATTGCTATGATTTTGTAAAGTCAGTCATGGTGTGATAGATCTTTGCTTTGCAAAGAGACATATGGAAGGTAGTGTGCGGAGCCATCCATACTGGCATCACAAAAGACAGGTTATAGAGGTTAGGAACAACAAATGTTGTGACGATACAGAGAACCTGCAATCTGTGATGTACTAGCAGACTGTAAATGAAATTGCAAAAGGCTCCACCAACTTAAGTCAGTTCTGAGTAATGAGCATGTGAGTTTGCTGCTTGTACACTGAGCATTACATGTACCCCTAAGAGCGCTTTATTCCTTCATACTGGATTTCAATTCCAAGAGTGAGTCACTGACGGGAAAAGAGGAGGAAAGGAATGAGAGCTTTTCTCTCTGAAAGAATGGACATAGAAACTACCCTTGAAAAAAGGTATGAATTCATGCTTACTACTAGATTTATTCTTGGCTTAAGATGCAAACTATTAAGTCTTCAGATTAAACCGAGCAAATATTTGAACAATGAGTGAGACAGATTATTCTGGTAAGGAAAGAATAAACTCCTATTGTATGTGTGATTTGTAATTTCTATTATGGTCAATGTTTGGAAAAAAACATATATTGTGGACAATCTGTAGCAGAAGTCTTTGTCATTTTTCCAAGCTCAAAGGACATCTATCATCTGGTTTCTTTCTCAGGAAGATCAAACAGTGAGTGAGTGATTTAGACCACAGCGGTCTGTAGAAAACACCAAGCATTTTATGCCCCTCAGTTGTCACCCATCCCCACAGTGAACACAGATGCTATCACTGCTAAGTGAGTAAAGCCCATATTTACAAAGACATATAAACATAAATATTTTGTTTTATGCAGACTTACGCAGTAATCCACAAAAAAGGGCACTTCTCTACAACAAAACCCAACTGACACCCCACTGATTTCAATGCCACACAGCTGGCATCTCCCAACATCATGCAGATTCAGTAATGAAGCCGGACAGTGAGCCTCGGAGACCGCAGGCCCTGGCTAGCAGGTGTCACTTGAAAGAGGAGACCTGAGGAGGCAGCAATCTTCTCTTATAGTAGCTAAGAGCCACAGCACTCCTTCCAGAACTGGTCTGGCGTTTAGTTCTATCTCAGGGAAACTCAACTGACCAATGAGAACATTTTGCAAGTGACTATGAGCACACCAAATGCGAGATTTAAATCCCGCAAATGCCATGTCCTAATCTCTATGAAATGTTGCAGTCCTTCTTAAAAAGTCATTAGCAAAGTGAAGATTGAGAGGCCCTTCGGGAGCGTATGTTGCTAAACAGGCACTGGCTTGCAAAGCTTCAAAACTAGAACTGGTCTTGCGATGTAAGTTAGAGAAGTGCAGACGAAGCGGCAGCAAAAGCGCATGTGCTGGCTGCTGGTGAGCAGGCACAGTGACTCACTGGAAACAGATTCAGGGAGGCTGTGACTCATGCCACAACCTGGTGCTGCACAGGAGACAACACAGAACGGCAGCCTCCCACAAAGGACAGGACAAAGGTATGGAGAGAAAAGCAAAGTCAACCTCCAGCGGCTACTACATTTAAAATCATTTATCAATTACACAGTTTGCATTTTAGGCTTGGCTCTTGAAAACACTCCGTAGCAGAAGTTTATTTGCCTCACGTACTGGTATGCGTGCTGTTAATTCTGCGTGCACTCTGCAGGCATTCACTTAGTTACAGTTTTGCTATATCCTAATCCCCACTTATTGAATACTCCAGACTTGGCTTTAGCCTTATAACGACACCTTAAAAATACTTTTACACACACACACATATATATATATGCATACACATACACACACACACACACATTCGCGCACTCTACAGCACAGAAATAGTCCTGTAGAGGACTCCCTGGATGGCATTTGATTGCCTGAGGGTAAGCCCACACAGCCATATGAGAAGACTGTTGTTATCTGAAACGCCTACACGTGGCTGGCAAATATGACACAGGACCTGCATGCAGTATTTTCTGCCACAGTAGATGTGATAAAATTCCCCAGCAAGGAACCTAAATGGCACTGGAAGTCTATGCTTAAGGGTGTGGATTTCACACTTCATGTGCATGAGGCTGACATGCCTACAAACGGCCACTGAAACAGGGTCTTGGACTGAAAGCTATCTGATTGACTCTTACTTTCCACAGGCCATGCAACAACAAATGATTCCATGGGAAAAACAAGAAGAAACGATTTAAATGCTTGTGCATGGACATCATAAAGAGAAGGAAAAAATGTACGTAGCAAGACAGCCAATAAAGCATTAATGGATCTAATGGGTTAAAACCATGAAGTGAGAAAACTGAAGCAATATGCAAAAGAGAGCTATTAAAACTGAATTTGATAATGGGTAATCTGCCTTTGTGATTTCTCCAAGGAAGTTCTTAGATACTTAGGTATACCACAGAAGTCACCCACATTCAATATCTACACTATGAGAAGATATTCCTTCAACCATTACTTTAAAATGTAAGATAAACTTCTCTATGGCAAAGAAGACAGGTCTGATGTATTTATTTTGTGCATCACCACTGTCAAGGCAGTATTGTTAAATTGTCAAACTTGGAAGTAATCATACTGAGGCTGTTCGAGATTTTAGCCTAAAGAACCAACAGTAAGCTAAGCCTTTCCTAAAGGAAATATTTCACAGGTTTATTGTGCCTTTAAAGGGCCAAAAAAGAATGGGCAAGTAGCTTGACAATCTATTAGATCAGTAAAATTCTTTAGTCTCACGAAGCAGGACTTCTCATATGCCTGAAGGAAAAAGTAACTGGTTAGGAAGTATAGTCCTTTCCTGGGATGCCACTTTGTCTGGAGCACAGCCAATACATCACTTTTTCCAGGATGTACCAGCGCCATGCTTCCCCAACCCTCCAAAGACAATGCAGTCTCTAACATGCACTATTTTGAATGCCTCTGAAAAAAATAATCCAACATAGTTTCTCTATTAATCTTTCCAAAAGGGCTGCTTCATTATCGCTGGCATTGTATTACATTGGCTTCCTAATATTCTGATCCTTGTTAAAAATTCTAGAATTTTCAAATTAGCAGAGAGGCAGTAACTTAGATACTGAAAGTTGCTCTCATTTTGTGATTTTTAAAAAAGGCAAAATAAGTTCCAGTTTCACACCAGTAATAAAATGCAGAATCTGGATGGCAGAACTGGTACGCTTACACACTGTGCAGAGCATAACGGAAGAATGCATTTCCACAAAATATTTCAGAATTCTACAGGTTTGGGCATTTGCTCTATTATTATCAAGCAGCTCTGCACTTCTTGGGAATGTTGATGAAGGAAAGTAAATAGAAAAAAAAAAATCCCCACAAGGATGTTACAACGTTTCAGAAAAGTTTTGTTTGGGTTTTTTTGTTTGTTTCTTTGTGTTTAAAAAGACCAAAAAACAACATGTGGTCATTCACCTCCCTCCACGCATCATGAAAATAACAGTCCCAACCTCTCTAACTTCAGAAGTGGGAAGGCACTGGGGACCCAGGGCAGAAGGGAGCAGATGAATCAGGACCATGGAGTTAAGATCCTGGCTAATGAAAATGGGAGAGACAGGACTGTGGTCCAAATTTAGAGTGGCACAGCAGAAAGGTAGAGAGGTGTCCTTTAGAATCTTAGTTTAACAAGGTAAATGGCAAACATGCATGGCTTGGAAAGCCGTAACCTTGCCAGTGGTGGAACTCAGGCAAACTAACTGTAGGAATCCCCTGCTCAGGGCAACTTTAACGTACAGATTTATATGCCATAATTAAGGAAATGATACTGCTTTTCACATTTATATGCCACATACACACACTCCCTTAATCCCACATCAGAACAATCACTTGCATGGCAATGTCTCAGTTTACCCAGGAGGCTGTTCCCAGAAGCAGCTGCAGAGAACCTGATGAGATCTCTGCTCCTAACGTTGCTGCCTTAGCACAGGACACAAGTTTCCAGGACACGGAGAGGCCCCCAGGACTGTGCTCACACATCTGGGGCCTCTGGGACCTAAGAGTAACTGCAGCTTAGAGCCATGTATCCAGGTAGCCCCACGTTAAAAGGGGAAAATGATCTTAACAGTCTACAGCTACAGAGATCCTTATTCAGAAGTTATCCCAAGGAGCAGGGAAAGTCGTTTTTATCTTGTACCTCCTCCATGGGAAGTCTGAGGAGAGGTATGAGAGGTAAAAACATCAAAAACAATAACAGAGAAGGTGGTGGATTTTGTGATTTCTTGCAAAAATGTACATATTTTGCATTCAATAGTAAACAAGTAGATCTGCAGTGCCCTTACATATGTAGCTAAGATTACAGCAGGACTTAAAGCAGGGTTGATAAATAACATTAGTTATGGAGAAGTACCTCAATAAAAAGAGAGGCATGGCTTTGTGGTTCAGACATGGGGGCAGGCTGTACTTCTCAGTTCAGTTCTTGCATTTGCCGTGGACTCTTGGTGTGACATATCATGGGTGCATCTCTTGTCCAGGGTGACTCACTGTACTTCCTTTTATCTTCTTTTAATCACACTATAATCTCTTTGATCAGACACGCTCTTCCTATGGACGCATGGAAACAGTGTGCCAGTTTCAATACCTTCCCAGTTTCAGCTGGCTTCTCAGCATTAATAAAAGTCCCATCTTTATCAATGGGACCTTTGTTGACAGCTTCAGCAAGGAAGAGGCAAGACTGAATGGGCCATAAAGACAAAACTCTCCTTTCCACACAGCAGTCTCTCTGGTCATTGCCACAGAAAAGCCGGCAGTGCTTTTGCCTCTGTTAAACACACGCTGTGAGGCACTAGGAGGTCCTCAGACTTCATAAAAGGAAAGCTGGCTTCTTTGCCCATTATCAGTTTCACCTTTTAAGCAAAATGACAAATGTTTTAACAAGTTTACCTTGTCCTTACCTGCACCTTATTTCTGTTTACCTCATTTAAAACAAACAAACAAAAAACCAAACACGATAATGCAAAGAACACAGCAGTACAGCGCAAAGAGGTTATATGAAAATCTATGCCCTGCATCCCACGAACAGCCTGATCCCAAAGACTCTGGGGTCCAGCTGCCCCTGAAGGCACGGGGCCGGGCAGCACCCACCGCCGCACCCCACAAACCCCTCCACGCTCCGAGCCCCAAACCGCACCGCTCGCTTTTGGCACCCCCGGCGCACTCGGCCGGCCGCGGGGCTGCCTTCTCAGCCACAAACACCTTGGCAACAGCCGGCGTCTGCCCTTCCCACTCCACTCTCAGCGGCCCAGCAAAACGCCTGGGGTTTCCACGACGTGCGGAGGTTATTAGAAAGGGGTGAAAGAAAGAAAGAAAAAAACTAAGGAAAACCCGTTTGGGAGGATGCGGGACAAAGTGCAGAGATGGGGAAACCCTACCAGCCCCCCGGGGCCGAAGAAAACACCTTCTCCCCGCGGCAACAGCTTCCCGCGGCGCCGGCTCCGCTCCTCCTCCGCCTCGCGGAGCCCGAGCGCACCTGCCGCCCGCGCCGCGCCGGGCCGGGCCGGGCCGAGCCGGGCAGCGCCCGCTGCC
>VYXH01009397.1:48274-76729 GCA_013397275.1 Burhinus bistriatus | reverse complement strand
CGAGGCTGCCGCGTTGCAAGTGCAGCTGGGTGGTAAGAAAAATGAGGAATGTCTTCCCTGTCTGCTTTGTACGTTGTCCATTTCACCGAATCGCAACATTATTTTGGGCTTGGTTTAACTCTTCATACACAAAAATGCTTTACTTTTTTTTAATTACAAGCTATCGTTATAAAAATCACTGGCAAGGACACACGGTGACTGAGCTGCCTCAGAGCTGCCGTGCCTTAAACCAGCCGCCATTATCCCCAAGGTCGCGCTCTACCGACCAGCGACAGCCGGAGCTGGGCAGCGTTGGCTCGGCCTTTTCGGCAGCGACAGCCTCCTCTGTGCCCCGGCACAAACTCTGATACCGGAGATGGGACTGACTGCCTCGGTGTTAGTTTTGAATTGGCAGGCAGGATCTGTAACACAACACTCAAACCTGTTTGGTTTTTTTCCATGGCAACTCTTAACATAACCTGTAAATGTATATTTAGGTTTGTAATTTGCGTCTGCATTCACAGAGGCGTATGATTTGTCTGAATTATAACGGCTTTGTGCCATAAGTGAATGGATCAACTTCAATATGAGCATAACTTGCATGGCATTTCCTTTTTCCTTCTAAAACAAACAAAAAAATCATGCAACTGCTTTGCTTACAGTTAAACACCCGAAAAGTTCAGCACCGGGCCACGTGAGGTGTTCTGGAGCATGCCGGTACCAAGTTCTGAACCATCACTTGTTTAAACCGTCATACACCTAAATCAGAAAGCTACATGCAGTCACAGATGGACCACGCGTTTTACTGTGCCGCTGTTCTCCAGCACAGAGCTGCCAAGCAGGGGCAGCACAGAAATCTCAACCTACGGTTGCCGTCAATTTGCTCCCAGCGGAGAAGCAAACTCATGTTTGAGCAAGATCGGTTTGTCCTTCAGAGTCCTTGGTGCTTTCAGGTGGTGACTTTGCAGAGTTCACGGGTGATACCCAGACGTAACTGAATTTTGTCATTGACTTAAGCAGGTAATTTTATCCTGTGAGTTTCTTCTTAAAAGGTTGGCCGCCTGCAGAATGCCAAATGGGACATCCCCTATTTGTTTTAAAAAGGTGATGTCACCATGAAATTTTGAGAAGAGTCCCAACATTACAAGCACAGGAAAACTTGGCAGATGTTCAATAGACCAACCACTACGGAGGTGCCTTTTCACTTCTCACACCACCGAAGGTCAACTTTTGCCTTAGTTTTAAGTTCATATAAAGAATTGAGGGTAGGGGTGGGTTTTAATAAAGCCTGTCTCTTCCATGGCTTCTGTAAGACATTTTATCTGTAGGCAGCTGGGCAAGGTGTTTTCACTAAAATAATTTTTGTATTGTTAATTTTTTACTCAAAACTTTCCTATTATATTTTTTAAAAAATAAATTATTTATTAAAAAGTAGACATTAGTACCAACAGATAAGCTTTGCATATAAATTAGAAAGAACAGGTCTGTTTTGAACTGTGTGTATTTTTTAATTTTTTTAAGATTTACAGTGCATAGAAAAGAGGTTGGTGCTGCCCCACCTCCCCAGATGTTCCCAGTTTCCAAAGCGAATGGGTAAAAGAGAAGGCACAGCTACAGTTCTGCTTCAGTAATGGCTTAGTAGCACGGCTACAACAGCTTAACTAGCAGTATGCGCCAGGAGCAATACACGGGGACAAATTACCTGCATGTACCTACTCACAGGCACACCCAGGAAAACAAGGACATGAAACCATTGCAAAACTTAGGACTGTGAAAAGATTTCCCTGTACTCCCACTGCAAAGGTACAGCACTCTCTGCATCTCTTGGGCTGTGTCCAAAAGGCAAAAATTGGGGCCTAACTTCTCACATAAAGACACAAACGACTCAGCTGTTTTCACTGGTCACTTATAGAAGTACATCAGCATGAGATGAGCAAACATCCTATTAATGTGTGTCATGACACTTATTTACTGGTGCCTTTGGCTCTTTCTTTAAATGCATGTGTCAGCCGTCAAACAGCCTATGCAGACAGCAAAATTATTTTCTGAAGGACTCAACCTTTTTCTTTTAAACTAAACCAAAAAAACTAAAAATGTAAATACCAGAGTCCTTAGGTCCTGGCCATTTCTAAAACTTCAGCTAATTGGTTGCATGCCAAATACCTCACTTAGCTATAAAACTTCCTTTAAAGAATAGCTAAAAAAAAATAACAGAAAGAAAAGTAAAAACATTTAAAGCATTCTGTGTTTAATGAGTGCTTTCCAAAGCCTTTTGCCCAAACTAAATATATATTAGGTGCTATAAGAACAAAAATATAAACTGCTTTTTCTTTGATAAGCATCTTGAAACACATCGTAATTAAGGCACACCATAACACGCTGCACTGCCGCTGAAAAAAGAAGAATGCAAAACCAAGATGTAGCCAATGTGGCGTCACCAGGGACTGCTCAAAGAAAATTTTACTGCAAATGGAGAAGGGGAAGAACCTACCTTGTTCATGGCAGGGGGAGATTAAGAATGGCGAAACCCAGAGTGAGTTTGTACCAGTCAACTGGAGAGCAAGAAAGCTTTTGTAAGTATATCACAAGGAAGGTGGGAAAAGGAGCTAGAAAGAACTAAGTTCAAATACTAAATGAAAAGAGGGATTAAATTACTGATAAAACCACCAGAGATACTGATTCCTTTCTTAAATCTGTCTTTAATATGACGCATTTGAAACGTGGAAGTGGATTTAGGAGCTTAACTCTAGGCACGCTTTTTTCTTTACTATGTTTGACAACTTGACAGGATCAAACTCTGTCCTGTTACAACAGCATAACACCAGCAGTTTTCTTTGATGAAATTATTCCCGACCTACGGTGCAGCCAGATAGACAATTTTTACCTACAGATGTGTTATTGCTGTAAACTGACATGAATATCACCACTGTCTTTCCCTGGTTTATCTTCTGCCTAAACCAACTTATAGTCAGTAATCGCTGAGTTTGCAGTTAATATTCATATTCTTAACAAGGCACGGGAATGCTTATTTGTAAAGTAAGGTTGTTCATAATCAACTAGATAAGAATGTACCATTTGAGGCATATAAGTTTATGTGATAAAAGGAGATATCATTGAGAAAGGAGATTACAAATCAGTCTATCTTGCTACAGAATCCAAGACTCCTTCACAGACTTTAAATATTTAGATTAAGATGTCATGCAGGGCCTTTACACTTGATATAATCAGTCACCAGAGCCAAACAGATCACGCAGGGTTTTCATGCTTAGTGCTCTCTTTACAAAGCAACTGCTAAAAAGAGAACTTCACAGCAGTCCCATCCTTCATCGCTGCTTTACAGGGTTTGAATATGCATGTGTTCAACATATGCTTTTGACTCTTCACTGCGGAGCCTTTTTTTTTCCTTTCTAAAGTTTTCTCACATAAAAAAAGAAATCACACTGATTTTCATATTTTGTATAAATACATGATTATATATTTTATATAGGTGATGGGTGATTTTTCACATTCATGTTCCTGATGATGCGCCAATTATCAGCAGGTAAAAATGCAATCCACTGAGAAACACTGGCTTGAGGAAATAGTAACAGGTGAGCTTACAAATTCAAATCCTCAGGCTGACTTCAATGGCAGTAGATGGATTTATTCCCACTGAGGTCCAGAGATCCCTCTGGAACCAATGCTGGAGGGTTAGACAACCAGTACAGTGCTGCAGTGAAAGTACAACTGTACTCCAGGACTTTTAAACTATATTTTTAATGCAGCAGACTTTCATCCTTCTCCTAGCATTATCTACTGTAAAATTTGTTCAGAGATGGGTTTTAAACTGAGCAGAAAATGTCTCATCAGCTCACTCACTTAATTCAAATAAACTGGCAGCACTTCCATTGTCCAGACTGTGTTTCCAGGGTTCCAGCTAGCAGCCAGGAAAGACATGAAATGGAAAGTTGTTTGTATACTGTAAGATGAAGTCTAACCTATATTAAGCCTCACACTTCATATGCTGCTGCACTCCACTATATAAAGAACCACATATGTGATTAGTGGTCTGCAGCTGTTAATAACCAATGCTAGGAATAATATAAAAAAGAATATTAGAGGTTACATACTCAGGGTATGATTTCTGCTACTTAACTCTTGATGTGTACAGCCATGCAAGTGATTTTACGCTCCATTGAAAGTCTGTTAAAGAAATGCACTTTTAGAGGGTAAAGTCCTCTGCCTTATGTTAGACCTTCACTTCAAGACATAAAGATGGATCACACTCTAGAATTGTTTATTTATTTCCACTGACTAGACAGGTTGACTACATGAGTAGGTCACATGCAGATGTCCACATCTGTCAGACAAGCTCCACCTTTAATGCTTTTGTGTTGCCCTTCAAAATACGGAAGACGCAACGTTCAGTTACAATGTGCACCATACGGCATATACAGTGTGGAGTAGTCAGTACTCTGAAATGTACGGTACTGGTATGTAGGAGGTGTTTCAGATCAGCTTACATATCCCCGAATATCAAAGATGGGGATGAAGTCGCACACGTGTACACAAAAAGCAGACTTGTACACGGAAAGCTGGTAGCTTTCCTCAATGTTTGCTAGCCAGCACATTGTGAACATTTCTTATGGTCTGATCCTGCAAGCTAATGTATATCCTATATTCAAATTTTCACAGGATTTTTTTATGGAAACAAATGTCCAATACTATCAGGAGGCAGCTCGACATGTGGGGGAATTTAGCGAGCAAGACACAATGGGCACAGAAGCAACTGCAAGGACATGGCCGCAGGTAAGAGAACTGACAGCCTCCGGGCTTTCTGAAAGTTTTCACCTTCTCCCTCACTGCCCTCCACACACATATTTAAACAGCTGATTTGGTTCCCACAGCAAAAAGAAAAGAATAAAATAAGAAAAGGGAGGGACATGCTTCTTATGTTCTTCTTTTCTTCTGAGTTGCTCTAAAATGTATCTGGTGCACTCTGGTGGCTGCTTCGGTAAGTCTTAATTCGATGACTTTGCAAAAGGTGGAACAGTAATTACCGATGCTGTTTTTGAGATTATCCATATGAAGACTAATGAACACATGAATTTATTCCAGTTTATCCAGTTTGATTTTTCTTGAATGCACCCCCTGGAGAAATTCAGATCTCACCCATCGCAGCCCATCTGCTTACCTTACATAAATCACGGGGGGGGGTTGAGTGGTCGAGGTTCTCATCTCATCTGCTTTATGTTTTAGCTCATGGTCAGACAGCTGCTGAATTTTACCCAGAGGTATATCAGTTTCAGTAGTGGTAATTTAACCATGTTTATTTATAGTGTGACCTTGCACAAACCCTCTTATCAGTTCTTGCTTCCTTTTCCCTGTCCATATAACGGGGCTAATAATATCTGGCTGTTTATGAGGATTATTCACCATATGTTCAACTACACTGAAAGGTACCAAAAAATTGCTTCCTGTTACATCATTATGTTTACTTTCTTTTGGTGCATGATTTAATAGGGATAAAATGGCATGGATTTCTGTATTCACAAGCACAGAGAACAGACGATAAATCTAGAACACTTTGCAGTATCTCCACGTGAGGTATAGGATTTTTGGGAAAACAATATCACAACTGATGTTACATCCCGCTTTTGGAAAGTCAGCATCAATGCTGGGGACTATGGGATTTTCACTGGAGACTCTGAATGACCCCTTTCCCTTGAGCTAGTTTTGATACAATTTTAGTTTTATAAACTGTAACATCACATATGCTACTAATTATGAAAAGACAGTGTATTTTCAGAATATAACGACCTTTGTCCTTAATTCTCCCGAAGTGTCACCTGTGCAGTGAATGGAGCATGGTATCTCATGTTCCTGTGCAATCCTATCTTACATTTATACAAGGCAGCTGTATAGAATCATAGAATCATTTAGGTTGGAAAAGACCTTTAAGATCATCTAGTCCAACCATTGACCCTACTCTACCAGGTCTGCCACTAAACCCCGTCTCTAAGCCCCACATCTATACGACTTTTAAACACATCTAGGGATGGTGACTCAACCCCCTCCCTGGGCAGCAGGTGAAGAAATTTTTTCCTAATATCCAGCCCAAACCTCCCCTGGTGCAACTTGAAGCCATTTCCTCTTGTCCTATCGCTAGTTACTTGGGAGAAGAGATCAGCTCCCATCTCACTACAACCTCCTTTCAGGTAGTTGTAGAGAGCAATAAGGTCTCCCCTCAACCTTCTCTTCTCCAGACTAAACAATCCTAATTCCTTCAGATGCTCCTCACAAGACATGTTCTCCAGACCCCTCACCAGCTTTGTTGCCCTTCTCTGGAAACGCTCCAGCACCTCAATGTCCCTCCTGTACTATGGTGCCCCAAACTGAACACAGCACAGGACAGTATGACCATTCAGAATTTTTTTTCTGGGTTAAACATGCTATGTGCTTTTGCTTCTGTTTCAGCAAGAGGTCTTCTATCCTCCTGACCATCCTTGTTGCCTCTTTTTGCATCTGTTCCAGTCTGAATTGATCTTTCTTGAGCATGAGGGTCTTGAACTCTAGAGCAACTGGGATGATGAACGGTATCACAAACACTTTCGTGACTATATCACAAACACTGTATTGTGGAAAACATTAGCTTTTCTCATGGCTGTGTCACATTGGTGCTTATAGTCCTTCTATGACTGACTTGAACGTATGCATGTATGATACAGTTTCAGCAGATTTGCTGACTAGTTTGCACATTGAAACACACATAGGAAGCTCATTCTGAAATTTCTTATGAGGGGATCAGTACAGAGTGGTAGGAAGCAATCACTTTGTTGTTGTGAGGGTGCTGTCATATGAATGCCAGAAATCCTGGTTTTGTCTCTCCTCTTGGGCATTGCAACCAACGCCAAACCCACTGGAGAGGCAGGAGAGGAGAACATTGCTATAACTCACAACTCCACCTCTCTTCTCCTTTAAGCCAGGAAGTAGACCCCTATATCCAGCATTGGGGCTGTAACTGAGTGGATGAACTGACTGGGTCAAGTTTCAAGTGAGATGGAGATGGTGCTAGCAAGTGTGGAGAACATACTTGAAAGCAAACATATGACTCGCTGCTTTAAAAGGCAGGCTGTATCTGTCACTGAGGTTCACGGTCTCGGTCAGCTACCCCCACCCTGCTTTAGATCAGGTTTGAGTAGAGGCTGGGATAGTTTTTTCACTCTACATCTGCTAGGAAGTTGAAACCATGCTCTCTCCTGCACATGTTCACTAAGTCAGTCTGCATGTTGACTGAGAGCTCTCTTCATTACCCTTCTAATTTTGCTGTTGTCTGCAAATTTGATCACAGCTGAATTTGCAGCACCTAAACATCTGGTGAAGTAAAACATACAGGAGCCACGAAGGCGAAGAGTTTCTTCTGAGTTTAGTCAGTCAGAAAAGCTCATGAAAATTGAGACACAATCCTAAACTGAGCAAGCCAGAGCTTCCAGAAATGTCCCTACGGGCTGAGAAGAAATGATTCAGAACAAAGAAAGGAACAATTGCATGAGTCATGGGCTGTGAGAAAGAAAACCACTTCTCTGTAAAGGCTTTGAAACTGAAGATTACCCAGTAAAACTTCAAGTTAACACAAAGCAAAAGATTTAGTTCTTTCTTTTAGACAAAAATACTCGGTTTGCATCATTCTCTTTCATCCCAAACAAATTTTAAGAAATTGATTCCTTCTCTCACATTTTACACAATGCAGTCAAATTCAGCCACCCTTAATATGGAATATTTCAAGCTGTCTATTATTTTTGCTGTTTGGAATTGAAATGATCTTCTGAATTCAACGTGAATTTAAAAAATGGTTCATATAAACTCAGAACTGCATTTTCCAGAAATTTCATTAAAACCTAAAAGAAGGGCACCGTCATCAGTTATATGGACAGGAGGTCCATGAAGATGATCAGAGGGCTGGAGCACCTCTGCTACAAGGACAGGCTGAGAGAGTTGGGGTTGTTCAGCCTGGAGAAGAGAAGGCTCTGGGGAGACCTTCTAGAAGCCTTCCAGTATCTGAAAGGGGGCCTACAGGAAAGATGAGGAGGGACTCTTTATCAGGGCGTGTAGTGATAGGATGAGGAGTAATGTTTTTAAACTGCAAGAGGTTAGATTTACATTACCTATTAGGAAAAAATTCTTTACTCTGAGGATGGTGAGACACTGGAACAGGTTACCCAGAGAAGTTGTGGATGCCCCATCCCTGGAAGTGTTCAAGGCCAGGCTGGATGAGGCTTTGAGCAATTTGGTCTAGTAGGAGGTGTCCTTGTCCGTGGCAGGGGGGTTGGAACTAGATGATCTTTAAAGGTCTCTTCCAACACAAACCATTCTATAATACTTTAACCGTATTTGAAATCCTGACTGCAGTTTGAGAAACATCGTATTAATGGCACAACATCTCTTAAAACTGTGTCTGTAAGTATCAGAGACAAATCAGAAAGGAGGAATAGAAGTCCCCACATTCTTGCTTGTCTTGCCTTTTTCATCAGCTTACCAGGCTTGTTTCTGTTATGCTTATAGTCTGTAAAAAATCATCAATTAACACAACCAGAATTTTTTCTACATCTTTTGCATAAATTAGCTTTGTCAGCAACACTTAAGACTTGTAATTTTGAATTAAATTTGAATGTAAGTGTATGATATTTGAGATCGAAAACTATTTTCAAATAGCATTATTGTAACAAGGATTGGCCAAATTTTGAACAAAGAAATTCACAAACATAAACTGCAGGAAAAAAACTGGTTATTTGTTTCTGATTTCTGATAGTACTTCTGATGCTTTTTATTTGCTCTTCATAACTATGAAAAAGTAACTCTCATCTAACTGTCATGAATAACAACTACATGGAAAATTAACGTGAATACTTGTGCAAAAATTTGTACAAGAAATAAATATTTGAGTGTTTATTTGGTTGTGATTGAAAGCAGCCAGTGAGAAAGCTGAAAAAATACCTGTTACACAGCAAGAATAATAAAAACTCAAAGCACTATTATAGCTGTACTATAGTACCATGTACCTAGCAATAACTATAAAGTTTGAGTATTTCTAGACTGATGCATAGCCACACACACTAGTCACAAATAATTTTAAAGAAAGCATCAAATTTGTAGCCTCTGAGGCCTCAGTCCTCTAAGGGTACATTTGTGACAGATACAAATGACTAAATCTAATAAATCACTCCTTGCAGCTAATTTGCTCATCTCTGTCTGCAGAGGAATTTTGACAGACAGGTTTGTAAAGCAAAGTTCAGCAAGAGCTGCAGAAATACAAGGCAAGAATATACTACCAAGTGCTGTGTATTTTGGAAGCAATCACTGGTGTTACAGAAGGCTAAACGTGAAAGTTTGCCTACATCAGGATATCATCTGTGTAGTTTCTGCAGGAAAAACATAACATTTGCAGTTCATTTGGAGGATATTCACCAAAAAAAATGGTATTTATATTATAGAAGTCAGATTGACTTTGATTTACTATAGTATCTTACTATTTAATAACGCACGCTATGTACAATACTGTTCACCATATGTCCAGACAAAAAAAAAGAAAAAAAAAAAAAAGAGAGAAGCTGAAGTGTCTTTTAAATAACAGTGCATATGGGGAAAAGCAATGTAAATGTATGTAAATGTATACATATACATAACATATAAATATTATGAGGGCATCTATGATCAAGTCTCCTGAAATTTCAACCTGTGAAATGCAATCGCAGCTTCACTAAGAGGAACTAATATGGTCACGAACAAAATCAGAACGAGAGTGCCTGGCACAAAACAGGCTGGGGAAGTGGGGTGGTTTGCGGAGGAGGATGCACACGCATACCTAGCAAGAGGGAAGAGCACCCAGGGAATTGCTTCGAGCCATATGGCTTCCACAGGGAAGCGGAGCTCTGAGTGAGCAGTTATGATGTGCCGCTGCGTCAGGGTTTGATCTTTGACAAGAAGCCAGCTGCAGCCCTTGGCTACTGCTCTCTCAGATCAGGGAAGGAAGGTTATATCTTGGCACTTGAAAATCAATGGAAATGGTGCTACTACCTTACATCAATGGAAGCACGCATTTTCCTCAGGGACAGAAACCAGTGCCCAGGATCAGAGAACACCAGCCCTTATGCATTTCCATGTATTTTTCCTAAATACGAAATCACATTGCCAGACGGCACTATAATCTGGTCACTAATATTTCTATCTCAGAATTTACGTGAGTCCATCCGTTTCTTATCATGGGACAAATTATCTAAAATATGAAGGAATCATCAGCTTCTCTCTTCTATCCTTCCTTGATCATAAAAGAAAGTGTTGTATTACTTTAAATACTGTGAACTTGCATGTATGAGAGACAGACAGAGCCAAAGAACTGAGGACCACATTTTGTGTCAATGAAAGGTAACATTTTTGAAAGGGCACATCTTGTCCAGCCAGAATATAATTTCTTTATGCATTTTTGCAATCCCTGTATAGGAAGCAGGCTGCAAAAACTATTTTGCTTTTACCTTTTTCCAAACTAAATTTTTACCATCTGAAATACAAGAAGTAAGCACTTTCAGTAATTGAAGGTATTTCCCAAATTCTCACTGAAGAGACTAATCTTGTATGTGAGCATGCATGGCAATGAAATTTGGTAGAAAATATTTCAAAGAAGATACTTCTGATACCATCAGCTCTGCTGCTCGAGGGAATTCAGCACGTATTTAAATTAACTTTGTTTTGGAACATGTTACAGAAGTACACGTGGGGATTATCACCTGTAGGAGCCTTCATCTCATTGCCACCTGCTGGCTGATGTACAAAAGCTTCAAGTACACACAAGGACCTCTGCTCTGCCAGAGCCTGCGCTTTTCCCAGAATTGTAACTGTGAAATTAACAAATATCATAAAATTACATTTCTGTTAGCTTAGCAGGTTAAGGGTAATCAAGCAGTAATCATATGAAAATTATAATGTTTGTTTTGCTTCTCTCTGTGCTATCAATATAATCTAGATTTAAGAGGACAAGCTACAAAATGAAGGACAAATCAGAAGCATGGTAAAACCAGCACACAGGCCACAAACAAACAAGCAAGCCTCGAGTATTGTCCAAATGTTTTTTTTCTCCCTCATTGCCTGTATATGTATATCGATTTTCCCGGACTAAGGTTTCAGCCCTGAGTTCCCGTCCTGTGAGCTCAACATCAGCTGCAACACTCGGGCTTCTCTACGCTCGTCTCTGAGGGGATGCTGGAGAGACGGGCACCAGGGTGGCTCCTACCAGGACTTCAGTCCCCTTGCTCTGCCACCAGCCCAGTGCAGCTGGAGCTGGACGGTCCCCTAGCCAGCTTGGGCTTGCAAATTCTCTTCTGAGGAATAAATAAATTCATGAGGTGAATTGTTTGCTCTCTGTTTGGGTTTTGGGTTTATAAAATATTTGTAATGTTTAAATTGCCTTTTCCTTGTGTTTTTCTTTTCCATAGGGCATAATTATAGAACAACCAAAATTCTGCTTTTTGTTTGCATTTTTTGGTTAGATCACCATTTGATTTATTTCAACATCATTTGTTGTACTACACAAGTCTTTTATGGAACAGCAATATGGTCAAAAACTTATACTTTCACCAGGGTAAAAAAAATAGGCAGGAGAAGGGAATAGCAACGTGAAACTCCACAAGGATTCACATACTATTCCTCCCAATGCTTCCACTGAAATGATGGGATTACCAGGTGTCAGCTCCCTTTCCCCTTCACACTCAGGAAGACATGTACAGTTCAGGCGGGGCACTTATCAACATTACCCAATATCTGGAGCACTTCCCAAAAGAATTAGAGAAATTATGCAAAGGGGGTTTCTCATTGTTTTCCAGTTAGACTCTTCCAGAAAGGGTAAAGAAAAAAGAAGACCCTAGCATCGATGAATTTTATCAATGTAAGCATATGCGTAACATTTAATACCTGTTCAGGTATTTCCATGGCTATAGCAACATAAAGTGCTTTTCTACTGCTGCTGCTGTAGGGTTTTTACTAGTATAGCTATTGTATATAAAAAAATCGCATTTCTCACTGACATAGGCCAGTTTTCAAGAGTGCAGAAGCCCACAAAACACTCACAAAGTTGAGAAAAATTAATCTTTAGCCACTGAACCTTCAGATACTTCAGGTATTAGTTTTAGTTTTACCAGAGAATCAGCACAGAGACCACGTGTCTGTATGCTGTTTCTGGGGCTCCTGACCATGAATAAACAGTTAAAGGGAACTGCCAACATCAGTCTTTTTTCTTCTCTTAGCCTGTTAGCTTCTTCCCTTCAGTTGCTTTGGGGCATCACTAAAAATTAAGACAAAATTTCTGTTAAAAGATTATTGTTGCTATAATAAAAGCAGATGCTTGTAAGAGCAGATTTCAAGCTGAAGATTTTTCTTTTTCCTAGCCCCAGTTTCAAAGTTACCTATTTGTGGAAACATCTGGTTCTACAACATTATCTATACAAAGTGCATTTCATTACAGTAGTAACAGGAAGATATTTTCATAAGGAATTAGCACAATGCATAATGTGTGCTGTAATGTTATGCAGAAATATATATTACAATATGTAACTATAATAGTTTTAAGTGTCTTAAGTGCTGCCTAAAGTACTTGTTACATGGGCAAAACTGGAATGTTGTTTTTACCCACGAAGCAAGTACGTTGTTTTTTAGCTGCCAAAAAGCTGTGAAATTGTAAGAACTTTGGGATGTTGCCACATCCTGCCACCATGAATGTCAGCCTCCGAGGGCTTCAAGTATCCTGCTTCAGTCAGTGGAATTCCCTACTTTTAACTATTCTGTTCAGAATATTGTAAGTATTTCAGTCAACCTAATTTCTCATTCTTCTGACTGCAGATAAGTATTTTAATGAAAACAAACGCCAATATTTTAAAATGAAGCTTCATCACAGTTGCTTGCAAGAACCCAAATTTCAAAGCATAAGGACCCAGTATGTGTACTGTATTTTGTATTATTCACATTTAGGGACAGAAAGTGCAGAAGTGTTGGAATAGATGATTATGTACCACTCTTAAACTAGAGGCATACAGCAAAATACAGACGAATACTGGGAAGATACAAATCTACCAATGGCATTTTCTGTTATACTTGGTGTATGTCAGGAAGTCTTTTAAGCCATAAAAGTACATGGCAAATTCTTTTGGTGTAACATACTCTTACTGAATTAAACAATGCGCATTAATAATAAAATAAGTCTTGGCCTAAATTGTACAGTCAGATCAGGTTTTCTGTTAAGAAGCTGATTGCCCCCAACATCCAAACAAAATACACTGGAAGCTGTGTTTATGTTTAAACAATATTCAGATTCAAACCATATTAAATACCATTTCTAATTCAGGGCTTATTTAGGTACACCTTGCTCATACAAGTAATCCTAGTGATTTTATTGCCAGCTACTATAATTATAGGAGCAATAAAAAAAAAAAAACAAAACAAAACAACAAAGAGGGCAGAGAAGGCGGTCTGCAGGTGAACACTGGGACCTAAATTAGTAAGCTGCAAACCTCGAAGAGGAAAATAAAGAGTTACATCAATGGATCGTTCACTGTCTCTTCCAGTACCAGAACTAAGGGGAATTAACTGTAACTACAATGAAAAAACTGATTGAAAACAAACAGAAAGTGGTGGCATTTCACATAATGTGTCACCACGCAGCGGAATTGCTTGCCACAGGATGTTGGGGAAGCTAAAAGCTTACACGGGTTCTCGGCAAGACTGGACATGTTCACGGAAAAGAAATCCATGGACTATTACTAAATACACAGAAAACATCTGGCTCAGGAATTGCCTGGCAGCATATGGCTGCAAGCTGGTGAAAGCATTGGGAATGTCGGCACTGCTTTAAAATCTTGTGTGGGTATCTTTTAAACAGGGGTAGGACAGATGGAACTTTTGGTCCAATCCAGTAGAGCTACCTTCATGCTCAAATAGGCCATAATTTTGAATAATTCTGGTTCCTTGCGACAACAAAAGTAGTGTAAATACATATGAATGACAAAAAATACAAATTATGATTCAGTATATAGGACAGTAGCAAAACCCCTTTATTATATAGCATTTTTTTAAAAAATAACTTTTTTTAAAAGTAACACATCCTGTTAACTTTATGATTGAATTTCTTGAGCTTTCTGAGGATACAATTTTCAGATTAGATTTAAAAGCATCACCATTCAAAGAAATCTGGATCACATTTAACGTGCCACGGTCATGAGTAACTCTCAGGAACTCAGTCCTAAACATGGTTCTTGTGATGCACAGGTTGGCCTGGTCCCGCTTTACAGAAACAAAGCAATTCTTCAATTCTAACTCCTGTAGCTGAAACATTTTAAACACAGAATAACACTGACAGTGTACTTATCTGCAGAACACAGGCCTCTTTCTAAATTGCAAGCCAAGTTTTTAGCCCATAATGGATGTTCTGTGTTATCTTAATTCAGTGAATTATGTATTAGCAAAATAAACATGTATTTAAATTTTAATGGTGCATTTTAGTCAGGCAAAACTGTTGTATTTATGCCCTGACTGGAAATGTAAATATCAAAACTGTCAATGGCCAAACAGAAAGACATCCTCTGCATCACTCCAAATTTCTAAGTGATATTTTGAATTAAAGAATTACGACTGTCAAATACATTTTGCTACAGCAGAAAGTACAAATATTAAGAATACCTCTGGATTGAAGACTTTCTAAAAAAAATCTGTTCTTATTATAAAATGTCAGTATATATTATCAGCTCCTATGTCCTTCGAAAAATTACATTTGCATGCATCCCTAGAGCTCATAATCCACCTCATACTGATGCATACACAGACTGTCCCAGTGATGACTTGGTTTTGGTGTTATGTTTGAGGCAGTAGGACTGAAAACTAAGAATGCATTTTAAATAAACTGTATTTACTTCAGACTAAACCAAGGGAGATGGTGCAAATAAAAGAAACCTCCTTAAGAATGCTTGTAAGAACTCATCTGTTTAAAGATGCTACTCAATACAGTTTACACAACAGGCCTTTCATATAAGCAGAGTATTCCATATTTTGTTTCCTTCCATTTCATCCCTAAACATTTGATCACTATTCATACATTCTGCAGTGTCGTAAAAATACCTGCAAAATTTAATTAGATCTATTAGGGCTTGCAATATTTTTATTTTGCCCCAACTGTTAGTGTTTGCATGCAAAGTCTCATTATTGAAAGAAGCCAATACAAAAGAGCACTGCAGAATCCAGTGATTTGCTAAGCTAAAAATCTTAGCATGAATCTTAGCTAATACAAGAGTATGTCCAAAGATCCTCTGAATTATAAATTAGTGGTTGCACAAACTCCAGAGCACGATTCTGGAAGTGAATGAGAAGTTCAGTCTCTGTGCCGTCAGTCCATGATGTGTTCCAGCCTGTGAAACTGTCATTGTTGAACGTGAAGTAAGGAATTCTGTTTCTCATAGTACCTATCTGCTACGAAGAGCAGACAGCAGAATAGGACTATTTGTCCTTTCCGTCCTACTGTTAGGAATATTTTGTGTTTTGCAAAACAGAGAGCCGTTTTGTTTTCACTTCCCTCAACAGTTACTTGGCTGGTGTAGGTGGATTTTGGGAGACCTTGATCATGAGCCCATTTCTCCCAGCAGAAGTTGGGAGTTCTGCTGCTGAAAGTTAAGAGCTGGCTTTGAGTATTTCTGCTGTCAATAATTAGGACTGTTTATAATAATTGTCTGGATCAGAGCATAATAGTTCCCAAACTGCCACTCATGTAATCCTTTCCCCTTTCATCTTTATTACAGACAGTGGAATCCTTAGCATGATCTACAGGACACACAGACAGTGCTGGGTAATGGTGAGTGCAAAACAGGTGCCTTCTATAGCCTTCATTGTTCTTGTAAATACGGACGTCCCTATTTTCAATTCAAAGGACTTCACCTGAAATTATAATAAAGTATTTAATGGGACCTTTCAGTTCTGAGTTTCGACTCTTGAAATATACAGAATTATTTGCCTGACTTTCAATGTGACCCTTTTTTTCCTCCCCGTTTTCCAAGCCTCCATCCAGTCTTCAGCTGTTCCCAAGCTAAACTCAGAAAGAGGGACAGATCTTCAGGCTAAATTCTCCCACTTCACAACCAACAGTGGTCACTCTTCTGTGCACCACCAACTCAAAAGGAATTAAAAAAAAAAATACAAATTCTTGGTCTTCTGCTTTCAAGAAATATTTTGTCATTTAGCAAGCCTTTATTTCATCTCCAATAGCAAATGTATTCAATATATGTGAACATACCAGTACCTGTCAGTCAAACCAGCACCTATGATGGGATCATGATCCAACAGTGTCTAAATCAGATTCTCGTGGATGAGTTTTGGAACACCAAGCTTCACCTAAGTACCCCAACAATTTGAAGCTCAGGGAAGACTTGAGGCAAATATAATTTTGTGTCCTGAAAGTAGCAGCTAGCAGGAAATACAGAGATATCACCCTGGTGTCCAGTTCCAAGGCAGGATCTTCCAGCTCCAGTAGGTTCAAAAGACTCTGAGAACTTCATGCTTGGCCTTCTGCCAAGAGTGGCAATTACAAAGTGTCATGACATGCAATGCTTACTCATTTTTTGATGAGCCCCAAATGCCTGGTTTTTTCCCTCGTGACAAGTTTTGGATCCTGCTGTCCCACATGGCATGCTCCTAACTACAGATCTAAAAATAAAGTGTTGGTGCAGAACAATGTTGGTTGGTTCTTTGGGTACTTACTAAAGCAAATGCAAAAATAAACACGCCTATACTATATGTAATAGGTGTATATATTTAAGAGGTTTTTATTGTGATAAATATGCATATTTACTAAAACATAAATTGGAATGAATGAGCTTGTAACGCTGCAAGCAACAATCTACCACTTTTTTTTTCCATTAGATTTAGGAGGAAACAGCTGTTGTCAGATGGCAGCATGATGCCTTGAACAGGAAGGATTACAGCATTGAAGTCATCTTAATCCTAGTGCATAAGCATTAATAGACGCTTTTCTTTCATCACAAATGACTAATGTAGCTAACCTCTGCCACTGGCCTGAACTTCTGACTTACCTAAGAAAACTATATGCTGTTGTTAGCAGTGTAATAGATGAAGTAATGTTTCCTTTAGCAAAAATGTCACGAAGGATTTATAAATCTGATGTAAACCATTAAATGGATAGCAACACGAAGCCCAAAACATTAAAATGGTATCTCTGCATTATCTCTAAATACATCTTGAAAGAAAACATAACACCCTGTACTGCATGTAAATCTGATATACAGGTCATCATGATTTCCTCTTTATCAAATTGAAATGGACCTTCTACTCTGCTGAGTGAGAGAGTTCAAAGGAGATTGCTAAGGACACAGAGTGTCAGCGTATACCAGGGAGTTCATTGCATTTGCTCTTGCTTAGGAGCAGGAATGCAGTCCTGAAAGACTGAGAAGACACTTCAAACTGACATTTACACAAACACTCCTGTTCTGCCCTCATTTCATGTCTGTCTTATCCCATAACACTAAAGGGCTTTGTTGATCCCGTTTGTAGCAAGTGTATGTACACATGCATGCATTCATAATTCTTATTTTTAAATTAATCTTAAAAATGTCTACTTACCTCATATCACTATGACATTTAACAAAGATATGTTTTGATGTACTTTCATTATTACCATCTATATTTTGATGAGTTTTACTGTTATTACTGTTATGATAGCAGTCATTTTTAAATTCTTTCAATTTTGTTTCAGTCAGTTTTTATTGACCATACTGGGTATATCACTTACCAGAAAGCCCAGTGCCACTGTGACACCGTGGGGAGCAAAAGCTAAGGACAAATTTGCTGCTGCAGGCAGTTCAAAGGATTATCGCACAGCCCAATCCTTAAATTTTATTAGAAATTGATCCCTTAACTGAATTAACTATCCACAGCAGGTTTTTATCCAAATTAAGTTTCCTTCTTAAGTTTGTCTAGAGGCAGATGGTAGTCTTTACAGATTATTGGAGATATAAACCATTCTATCTCATATATATAATTACAAATCAATACTGGGTCTCTAATTCATAGGGACCATGTGCTTTTCTCTGGCTATGGAATCTTTTGTCTCATTATGCCCAGGTTTAATTGTATTTCCTGTCATAATAGCAAAATGTAGCATTTATCCAAGATGTTAATCTGTTGCTAGTTCTGGCCAACAAATGTGGGACCATATGCTTGTCTACTGTAATGAACAGAGAAGAACAAAATTGTTCAAATAGAATTAAAATTTCCTACAGGAAAAATACATGGGAGACCATTTCTTCTCTCACACCCACCCTTTGCTGTAGCGATCCCCGTGCAGGGGCGAAGGTCCCACAGCTCACTTCTGTGGCAAAGACTCAATTTAATCATCTGAGACAGACCAAAACTGGTTCTAAAGAACATTTCTCTGCTAGTTGTCAGATGTTATCACAACTGTAATTGTCTTTCTGCGCATGCACATTCATCTGCAGATCTGACCAACCTGGACTGCAATGGATGCCTCCACCCAGGAGTCAATGGCCCTTCTATGAGTGGGAGGCTTGGAGTCCTTTCCTCACAAAAGAAAGGGTAAGGCTCCCGAGGTACAAAATAACACACTTTACTTTCTCTTTAGACAGTTAATTTCTTATTCACAGCAATCAGAAACACTAAAGACTGCTGGACTTCTATTATTCCTTAACTGCTGTTAAATGTACATCACATAACAGCATTCAGAATAAAAATTGATCCACCAGGTCCAAGACAAAAAGGACATACAATATACTACTGTAACAGCGTTAATTTGCTTTCAAATTCTTCTTTAGAAGTGGTCTAGCCTTCTTTCCACTGAATGCTATTTGTATCTCCAATCTTTGTACACTTTTGTGTCTGAACAAAACTATGATAGAAATACTCTGGAAGTGGTAAAGTACTACACCCTTCTGATGGTCGAGTGTCACCTTTTCTTGTCGTCACTTGAACGAGCATAAACTTTCAGCAAGGATCCGGATTCTCAACTGAAGCAATTCCCTTTCCAGTAAGTGATCGCTCCCGCCATTTAACTAGTTCAATGTGACACCTTTGCAAAGCGTGAACCGAACCACGACTTCACTTCCCTGCATGCTAAAACTGTCTCTTACCACAAATTTTAACTGGGTCTAATGAACCCACTTAGCACAACTTTCCATAGATACTTGAGGCTTTTTTCAAGTTAGGTCCATCATCATAAATTGTACATAGGAGTTTCATAGTTTTATTTCAGACAATATCAAGAACTTCCTACAAATTCATTAGTAAATGGTGTTTTTTCTGATAACAAAGTACTATAAAACCACTCCTCCTACTAATTTTATCTGGCAAAATATTTGGCAGGAATCGGAGTTCTGATTCTGCAGTTCTTCTGTCAGTTGTACCATTTAATGAAATTACTGTTTTCTGCTTGATTTAATAGTGAGTAGAGACTGGGTGGGTTTTTATAAACTTCATTTTTTGACTCTCACACACACAGAGTTGAATGTTGATTTGCGGCATTCATAATTCCTGTGCCAAAAAACATTGTTGTAGTAACTTGAGTTCCTTCACAGAGGTTGACATTTTTCCACAAATGCTTCTTTTGTCAATTCATTCAGCTATGCTGTATTTTTAGCAATTAGTATTTGTTTAAAGTTAAATATGAATATCACGTCTCAGCATCAAGGTAAAATCTATCTGACCTTTCAACTTCAGAGATAATGGAACAATAGTTTTATTTAAAATTCCCTTGCTTACATGATAAAATGACTCTTTTACTGAAATGTCTGAGTTTCTTTGGACTCCTGCCTTTACAAGTTAAGTATCTGATGCAGCATCATCCACCATGGTTCTTGGACTCAGCCCTATCCATCTCCTTCAAGCTCCTCTGTACAACTGCAATGCAAACTGCATACAGACTATGTTGCAGATATGTCCCTGGCTCCTTTAATGTATACTTGCAGGTTCTGACACTCAGATTCAGTCACATATAAGTCATCTCCAGACATCTGGCTTTTGGAGAAAAATTAAAGAATTAGATAGCATTATAGAACAGACTACACAGGTTTGTTTATACTTCTGAAGAGGAGGAGAGACTGTCCTCTCATTTCTGCTAGAAGCAACTTCAATTCTGCAGAAAGGGAAGGAAGGAAAAGGTATGTGTAAGCAAGGGTAAGTAGGTCTGGGTCTCATTACTTTGTGTAAATCCATAAGCCCTTTAGTGTTGCCTCGGGAATTATGGTCATATCCTTCATGTCAGTACATGCCCCTACACAGAGCATGAGGAGATCTGCCACTCCACCACCTACAAACATGTCAGCGTTGAAAACGGTATTAAATGAACCAGAAGCAAACAAAAGAAAAAAAAAAAAAGTTTCTCCTGGATAGACAGACCATAAGGAAGAAACAAACAGAATTTTTAACTCGATAAATAGCATTTGCCTTGACTTCAAGCTTATTTTTGAGAGGACATGAAGTACGAGGGTTTCTGTTCTTAAAACTGCTGAATTTATTGAATGCCTATGACTACTTCATTTTTGCTGGACATCTTTCTGTTGAGCTTGCCTCCAAATGACATTCTTGCCACTTGTTTTTTCTTATATTCTATGTTTAGGCCTGGGTGGACATTTTTAATTAGCATGCATTTCTCTTCTCTCACTACTTGTTACTACACTTACTGGGAAGAATATTTTTTACAACTGCAATTACATACCATTTTTTTACAAAGTCACCAACTTCTTGCCATAACATTGCTTGACTTACACATCAGTAATTCCACGAAATTACTCAGTCTCTAATTACTCCATTTGATAATTATTCAAATTCCCACAGCTTAGTGGGACATAGAGTGGCTAAGAGCTGTTCTGGGTTGCTAGCTTCCAGTAAGTAAAATGTGCTTGCCTGTATTATTTTATTGAGTGGATTTTCTAACAATTTTCACTGTACTTCAAGCTCCTGCCTTACGTCTCTGATCTCTCAAAGCTAAATTTATGCAGCACTGTTTCTCATTTTGAGATTTGTGCTGCAGAGTGAAAAATCATTGAAGTGAAGCAACCCTTCCCTCCAAGGGGAAGGCAATGGCCACACAGGCTTCTTTTTGTGGTCAGAGATTATGAAGGTGATTTTGAAAGTACAAAGGAGGAATGAGGCTGATAAAAATTTATACTTATTACATGATAGGAATCAAGTATCCAATAATTCTATTGGCCACTGTTGCAGCAAAAAAATAAATGGGAATATTAGGTTTTTCAATTACTCATTGCAGTTGGTTTTGCTGATGAGACGATCCTGGCTGAGACGATACATCAGGAAGGATTGGAGGATATAAGCATCTGAGCAGGAAAAGGGAGGGAATGAAGGTGTACATTGTGTGCTGCAGAGTTATTATTGTTGTATTCCCTAACAGAATGAGGGAAATGATTACGCAGCTATTGCAGTTACCTCCTTTTCTATGTTGAAAAAGCCACCACATGGACCACTCAGCCAGGGCTGTGTTTGGCTTGACAGGTAGTATCAGAAAGAAAGGACGCAATCTGAGAAACATCTGCCAGCCTGCCTTCTCCTTGGTGGCAAGGGTCACCCTCAACCTCCAAATGGTACGAGTGTCTCTCTTCCTTTTTATTGCACCTGGCAAGCCTGGTGAAAAGCTGAAATGGTGAGTGTCCCATCTCATGTTTCTTGGGCTCTGACAATCCTCCCACCTTTGTGTGGTTTCTGGGAGGTATCACATGGAGCAGAATGTTGGGAAATGAAATGCTAACAAAACATTGGTGATGGCCTTCTTTAGTCAAAGAACTAGTCAAGTGTAATTGAGTGAAAACTGCTGGATGGCCACCCAATTCACTTTGAGAATTTTTTTATCATGTATCATAGATTGGTCAGAAAGCAGTTAAAGCTGTTTCAAAGCAGCGATGAACAAATAACCGCTTTTCGAGCCAAATGTGCTGATGGAAGAGGGTAACGTCTTTGCAGAGCGGATACAGTATCATTCAGGAATCCTTTTTTTGTCAAAATGAGCTTAATTAACAACTTCAAATAGCATGTCTTTACTAACAGCATTTTGCAAAGTCCATGCCTTTTTTTCATTCTGTGTCACTTCTAAACAAAAGTACGAGTTCAGGCTTACACACAGATGATTCCCAAGTCTAAAACCCTAAGTTCTCTATTCTATGGCATCACCATGGGCTTCTCAGATGTTCAGTATCCTCCGAAGAAAAAGACCTGGCAGCTCCATAAAGATAACTGACAAGTGTGCAGCGTCTTTGGTTGAAAAAATGAATGTGTTTATCTAAATACTGTACAAGGTATGAGCAAATAGCCTACAAGAAGGCGGGGGACGGGACGGGACAGGACAGCTCTGTCTTAGAGATCAAAAAGTGTAGGGATAAAATGAGAATTGCCAGAGGTCAAGCTGAGTCGTCACAGTTGACAGGTCCTGAGACCTAGCAATATAAATTAAAACATATGTATACTATTCTTTGACAGTATAGAGAAAAAGAGAAATGAAATTGCGGTGAAGTTGCTACAGAATAAGAACGGAGTTGAGAGCAAAGTTAATGTTGGCATGGCCACCACAAAACTTTATGACTCAATCTTCTGTAAGGAGAATGACAGCAAAAGCCAGACAACTACTGAAAACGTGTGTATAACACTAAATCACATGCAAGATAGAAGCAAAGTTTTTAAGGTTTGGTAAAATTAAGCCAGGCAGGATAATCTCCTGCCCCAACTACTGACACGATTCACCTATGAATTCAGTAGTAAGTAATTTGAAAAATCTATCAGCTCAAGTGATGCCACATTACTAGAGAATGTCAACAAAACAAATATAATTCAGAAAGAGAAAAAGAGAAAAAATGGCAACTTTATACCTGTTACTCTGAGCTGCAGCAGATCTAACGTATATGGCCTTCAGTATTGCATTTGATACCATAACACATAAGGAGTATAACTACATACACAGTTACACAAACAGGAGACAGGGAACAGCACAAGTTTGTAAACTGGGGAAAGACTTAGCAATACATTCACACCAAAAAGCGAACTGATGAATTGGGGGAAAGGGAGTCTTCCTGTTAAAATTTCTCAAGGTTCCCTCTTACTAATGATCTTATTATTTAATATTTTCATTCATAACTTTGGCACAGAAAGAAAAATGTGAAATTTACTGATATTACGAAATTAGGGATACCAATTTAGAGAAAGTCCAAGATATTATACAGGAAAAGTGGATGAATAAAAGAACTGGAAAAATAAAAATGAGACATAAGTGCATGTATTTAATAGGCTTAATGACTAGATTTTATGCTATAAGCCAGGGGACTCACCAGTTTGACATGACAGATATTAATTGGTCATAAGGCAACCATGAGACACAGGGTAGTACAGCAATAAAAAAGGCATACGCAGTCCTACGTTTATCTAGCTACATCAGGCTAGATAGCAGAGCATTAATATCATCACAGACATTGATCAGACATCACTTAAAATTATAGTGTCGCTTCTGATCACTCATATTCAAAACAGACATTTAAACACAGACAGTCACACTGGAATGAGCAGAATCTACTCAGCATGAGAAATTAAAAAGCAACAATAAAACTGCTGTTTGCAAGTACTCATAAACATAGACATCTTGGGTTGGAAAATCCATTTAAGTTAATGGACAATGTCGATACAAAAGAAATGTGTAGAAACTTTCCACTGGCAACGGTAAGTTGAAAATTAGAAATCCATTTCTAACTATCAAGAGGAGCAAGGTTCCAGAACACCCATCAAGAAGCACAAACAACCTAATCTTTAAAAAACCTCAGTATGTTTATGAAATGGATTAGAGATGGTAGATTTTTTATAAGCCGCAAGGTAGCACTCAGTGAGCTAGAAGTTCTTCCCAATCTGGCATCCTCCTATGCTACGTTCCTACACTAGGGTGGAAGAAGCAACAGAAAGTAGCTATGTTAAATATAAAAAAAAAAGTTATGATAAAGATACATTCAGCTTCTAAAAGAAAATTAACTCAAGAACTTCAGAAGTCAACAATATCACTTCAGGTCTACATGTCCCAATATGTTAATTGTTTTAATCTATAATTTTACAAATGAAACAAAATTATGTTCAAGTAAACTTTTGGCTTTGAGGAGGGAAGTGGGGTTGGTAAGAATCAAAGACCAGGCAGTGGTCCATGCAGACTATTTGTATGCTAGTGCAAGAGCATAGAGCTGTAATATAATACCTGTGCTGTATAACCTCACCTGCAGCACTCAGCAGAACCCTCCATCCTTTACTTGTCCATCGGAGATGGCCAGGCTGGTACCAAACCCCGAGAAGAGTGGAGGCAAGGACACCTAGTTAGACTCAGGAATCATGATAACTCCCTGGGGTGCTCTTAGAGGGACATGAAACTTCTGAAAAAGAAGTTTCAACAGGAAACATTTTGTCCAAATATGGTAGCCAGGGATGCTGAACCAAGAGGTCCAGACTCTGGGGTTTTTTAACAGCAACATCAGGAGCTTCAACCTCTGCTGGACCTCTAAGCAGGAGGAAGTCATGCTCCTTCCCCTGCTTCCTCATCCTGTCTCTCCTCTCTGCTCCTTCCTCAAGCTAACCATGCACAGCCACAGGCTGAGGTGTTGGAGTAGCAGTACAGTCTCTTGTCCAAACTTCTTGGTCTCCGGCTCATTTGAGAAAAATGTGCCAGGCCAGCTAGAAACATTCCTCAGACAGGGTTCAGTCCACTGGCCACATCTTGAACTGTGCAGACCCCAATCACAGATTTTTAAGAAGTGGATCCTCAAGTCCATGCTCATACCAGAGCCTGCACAACCTAAGTGAGACCTCTTGGTGAGTGTAAAGGTGTTGCAATCAGAGGGATGACGGAAGATGTGACTGACCCTTTTAGCAGGAGTTTTTTATTTACTGGCTAAATTTTTAAAGATATAAAAATATCACGTATAAAAGCAGGGATCTCATGACCACTCCAAAGTAGTCTTACTAGTTGCTGCTTCAGTTAACAATCTTGTTGCATTTCATGTGACCACCTTCAGAGGTAGGTTATAAAAGCAAATAATTAATTCATAATAAATATTGAACTTCCAAAAAAGCACTTCAAGCCTGGGACTGCTCTTTTCCACCTGTGTAGCTTAATCTTTTTCATTTCCTAAAATGAGGAACTACCACAGCCATGCTTCAGTTCTAATTTCTGCAATACAATTTACTGTGGAAATCTCCTTGGTAGCATCGAATATTCACTCCCCTTGTGAATGTCTTACATTCATAAGTCTACGTCTTTGTCTTCAGTTTGCTTGTGTTGCCTGGTGGTGTGCTTGGGAGCTGTTCTATCTGCCGCCATCTCCTTTGTCTGTTGTTCTCAAGAACCACTGCTCATCTCATTTTTTATATACTGCTTTGTTTTTACTCGGTGCACCATCTTTATTTACATAATTACATAAAGTATATTTATATGAAAACATCTCACCTTGCTAAGAAAGTAATTTAGTATTTTTACAATTATTTTCTTGGCTGATCCATTCCCATTCAGTGAGCCTGCTTTTATCTGACTGAAACTAATCAGAAGTTTATGACTGAGCTGAATAGGATTTAAATGGGTACAGAACCATCCTCTATAAGGGCTAATTAGGCAAGGTAAGTGTAAGAGACCAAGTAATGCTACATGATTTCTTCTAGCAAGTATAAGTACTGTATTTCAATGTATTTACTTCTGATTTTCAGAAAGGGAATGCCCTTTTAGAACGGTTGTACAGTGCCCAAGGTTGTAATATTACTCCTGTAGCTTCAGGATCCTATGTCTTGCAAGGTGTCAAATTCAAAGGTAACACAGATTCCTACGATGTCCACATTTCTGCTAACTGAGCAAGTCCTAGAGTGATTTGAATTAATTACCTGTTTCTCAGTAAGTACCAAATTATGGGCATAATTATGATTCTCTAAGGATCTGATTATAGCAATTGTTTGGGCTGCCCAGTGTACTATTTTATTGGCATAGTCTAATCTTGCCACAAACTGTATTCTTATAAACTTAAGTACAGTCTTTCACGTTCAAATATCTTTTTCTTGTGGCATATTAGCATAATATTTATTCACTTAACTGTGGCAGAACCTTAAAATCCAATTCATGGACCAAGCCTTGCTGGTTAAGAATATACACAGAATACGAAGACCACAGTTGACCCTCAGCATTTCTGTGTATGCTGCATTTGGGGGAGAAGAAGGGACAATGCTGATGATAAGCACTTTTCCCAGTGCATCAGCTGCCTAACTATTCTTAACACAGTCAAACAGCTTATTTTTCAGTTTCCTTGCTTTTAATTGGTTTTTAACTATTTCCATCCTCATGTATAGGAAAAGTATTATTGCACGGCTAGCAAGAAACCTACTAAAATGTTTTAATCTGAGCTCATAAATTATAGTATTTCAACAATGTCAGACAATTTCATATTTATGCACTTTCTTTTCTACTTTACTGTTTTCTGGGTTCATGTTATATTGCTTGTCACTTGCTAATGGAAGCACAGAATAAGTACACTGTAATGCCTAATAGTAGCTGTTCGTGCCTGACTGGCATGGATTCAAACATCCATCACCTATCTGTCATGATTTTGTGAAGCGGATGGACAAAAGCATTATGTGATTTTGCTAAAATCAAGCTGCACTTTAAGCCTGTAAGACTCACTAAAGATGAACAAGTACCCTTCCCTGTGTGCAAATATGCTCTATCTCACTGATGTGTACTGGTTCCAGGGAACACCCCTTGCTCATTTATGTCCTGTCAGATATTGCCACTATTTACCATTCCAGCAATACTCAGTGAAGTATTATCTATCCTCTTATCTAGCTTTGACAAACAGAAACTTATCCTAACTCATGTTCATTCAGGACTATAACATTCAGTGTCTTTGCCTGTTGCATTTACTGAGTCCCTTTGCAGCCACATCTCCATTAGCTCTACTTCTCCTATAAAAGCAAATTGCTGGACTTTTAACATCTTCCCTAATTTATTGACTTCTTTCACTCAGTGCTAAAAATAATCAAATTCTGCCTTCGGCCAGGCCACTGGTCACGCATTTATTAAATTTTCAGATACGCTCATTAGACTTTCTAGATACCTTGATGCTCATCCAGCATGAGAAGAGCTTCCTTTAAGTTTTGTAAACTTCTTAGCCTCTTTGCATTCTTTCTCACGATACCAACAAAACACTTTGGACAGTGATCAGGCTGCTGCTAGTTTAAGAACATAACTTTATCGCTTTGCTGCACTCCCCCATCTATCTGCATTATTCGCTGTTTCCTAATTCCCTTTATATTATAAAGTCTTTCAGGCTGAGATTTTTATTTTTTTTTTTTGTCTGATGCTTATAAAGCAAACAGAGCCATGAAGCTCTGGTTCAAAATCAGCAGTAATATGCTGCTGAACAAATAACCACTGTTCAGAGGAGGACAAGAAAAGAGAGGCAGGCGTAGGAACCGGCAGGGATTTTTACTTCTTGACTTCCTTCTTTATTCACCCAGCAAAGGAACGGCAGCATAAAATCACACAAATTTATAAAATTAGAGCTGTGATTGCGGTTAGGCTTGTAGAATACGTTAAACAGTTTTAGCAGTTAAAACATCCTATTGGAAAAAACAGGTTAAAAATTGGTGTCGTTACGTGCTTCTCTCACGTAATTCATGTCAAAGTATTATTATTTAATAATTGTTAAAAAAGTATCTAGAGGCTGCAGATATCCTAGGAATCAAGTCTTAGATCATATGAATAAAGTTACAGTACAATCGATTGCCCTTTTCCCCACTCATTCCTATGGCTAACTTGGAAAAATTTAGCTAATGTAATCAGTTCCCAGAGCTGGCGTGCCTTATGTGAAAATGATACACAAAATACCACAGCTTTCACAGTATCTGGCTCAACGTATGCTCCCTCTTGATACATTTTCTTTATGTTTTCGATCAATTCTTTCGATGCATATACTGGAGAAAAATTGTGATTCAACAAAATACAAGTGGAACATCACCAGGACTGCACATTTCTTTTGCTGTCTCTCCACTCAGTGCAAAAAACATTTGTATTTATCTGCTAAATTCTAATGAGAATAGATGATATTGGGAGAAATGGCTTAGTAATGCATCCTGCCAGAAGCCGTCTAAAAAAGATGAAATAGGCAATTTGTCTAATCCATGCTATTACAACTATGCCACACAAGTACTGTAGGGATATCAACTTTTCAGACTGTGAAGTAACAACCGGTACTTTCCAGGGAGCGCCTTGCTGTCCTGCTGTGCTGCGAGACGCGCTTCGGCCACCGGCGGGGAGACGCCGCAGGGCGGCGGCGGCTGCCTGGGTCAGGTACCGACTGCGGCGGTGGACAGGCTGCCAGCCGCCGCGCCAGCCCCCCCGGCTGCCACTCGTCTCCGTACCACACCGCCACCGCC
>VYXH01009397.1:1248-48249 GCA_013397275.1 Burhinus bistriatus | reverse complement strand
CCGTTTCCCTCCGCTCTGGCCGGCGGCGGGGCAACCGCGACGCGGCGGGCACCGAACCCCGCAGGGGAGGAGAGCTGGGGTCGGGCCCTGCGGCCTCCCTGAGGGGCCCGACTTTGGCGGGGGGTGCCCTGGGGCGGCCTTCCCGCCGCGGCCGCGCCTTGGGACGAGGCGGAGACGCGGGGAGGCCGGCGGGGTCTCGGCTTTCTTCTGAGGTGGATGCACCTCTCCCCTGAGAGCTGGACAGGGATGCCAACCACCCCGGCCGGAGGAGGGGGGGTGGTGGGGAGGGCCGCCAGCGTGCTGGGGAGTGTTAGCGCTTGGGGTAGGCGGATGCGTGGGCCAGAGGCCCGGGCAGCCCGCTCTGTGGGAGAGCGCAGGCCGCCAGGTGGGAGGGTGGAGGCGCCCCGCCGGAGCGGGAAGAGGGTCGCATCCCTGCGTGTGGCACGGCTAAGACTGGCACGGTGCCTGCGTGCTCTCTCGATGGCTGCTGGGTGGGGAGGAGTTCAACCCAGGAGCAAGGGGAACGACTGCAGGTTTGGGCAACCTGCCTCGCTGCACAGAACTGCCGTCTTCACCCCATGCTGCTCAGCAGAGGGCAGGGGAAGAAGAGATGATTTGATGATGGCGTGTAAGCACCTACGCTGGAGGATTTGTCGTAGCAGAGAGCTCTTTAATCTACCAAAGCCATAAGAAGAACCAAAGGACTGAAGCAGGATCTAGACAAATTCAGGCTGGGAACAGCGAAACACTTTTTGTGTTACCGTAATGGTGCTGGAACACAGAAACGATTTATATAAAGCACTACTGGATCTTGGATCTCTTGAAATTTTAGCTCTATAAAGGATGACTTCCTCATATAAACCACATATAAATAATCTCTAAATTTGTTTGATTGGGGTTGCGGAGCAGTCTGTGGTCTTTGTTACTGTGGAGATCAGTTTAGATGATCACAGAGCAGACGATCAGAACAGTAACTCCAGGTTTTCAAACCTATGAATATTAATTACTTAGTTTCTGGTGCATTCCAAGTTGAGAATATCCCTTCAGCCTTTTTCTCCACTTCTTGTGCATCCACCCTGGGCACTGAACCAGACAAGACTCTTGAAAAAGTACTATGTACTAAATGTAATTCAAAGGTGAACATAATGCGCGCATTAACTTGTATGAGGGAAGGCTGCAAACAAAAATGTACTCTGTATTTTCTGACTCAGAATGCTTGATTTATAATAATGACTCTAATGAAGCATTTCATTGTGTTTATAACATTCAAATTACTGAAACTTAGAAACACGGGGAAGTCACAGCACATGAAATGTTTCTAGTTCACCAGGAAGTATTTGGGGACTGTGGATGGCTTGGAAGTAAGTAGTGCCACAAAGATACAACTTAAATATTTGATATACATTAGAAGGTTATACTTGCAAGTTACTATTCAGTCACTGTACCCTTATGAAATAAGGTGGCTACTGGAAATTGTATTTCAGTTTTTTCTAGGAAGAATTAATTGGCAATCATCATTGACAGTAAGAATTTTAACTCTGTGGGTCATTCTAGTTACTAATCCCTTCTGTCTGCACATTCTTGACAGTATCAGACTTGTGAGAAAAGCATGTTTAGTTATTGGTGGTGAATCAGAAGACAGAGATTCTGTAAACATACAGGAGTTGATGTAGATAGTTAAAATAGATTTTTATTTGTTTTAGTGGTTAATGCTGCTATGTGGAATATTTTTTGCCCACTCTACATATGGCTTTAAATGCCATAACCTCAAGCTTGTTGGTTTCATTAATGTCACTATTTTACTCTCTATAAATTCTTTCTGTACTTCCTGTATTTCTCAGCTGTTGTCAACTAGAGCTCCAAAATATGTGCCCTTCACTTGCTAACTTGTTCTCATACTCTGTGCTGCTCTCTACGCTGCTTACAGCTCTGCTCCATCTGTGGAGCAGAGGTGGAGTGTTTCACCTCTATCATGTTTAACATGGCTGGCTTATTTTTTGTAGTTAGTGATCCCCCTTTTCATATTTGTTCTTAAATTTGTTATTTCTCACTAGCGTTCCTTAACTAATCTTTATTTGCCAATTCTATACTTGTATTTATTCATATATTTGTTTGCAAAAAGATGAAAAAATCTGAAGTAGCTGTGATCTAACAATTCTGTTATAATTCAAAGTGCTTGTTACCAAAAACATATGAATCATCTTACTAGACTAAAAATTGATCTGACATACTCAATTTTTTTTTCCCTGCAAGAATTTAAACTTTCCATGAAACAAAAATTCTGAAAAGTCTGTTTTACAATTTCTAAAAGGACCTATCAAAATGTTTGAAATAAAACATAACTTTAGGAGTTTTGTTTCAGTATTTCTTCACTTTATTCCATTGTTTGACTTTATTTTTTTTTACATCATGTTCTAGTGTGATTTAGTAGTCAAGAGAACATGTGTTCTGATTATGTTCTGTCAACAAATTTCTACAAAAAGAAAATTTTTCCTCAAAACTTTAGATTTTGTGTAATCAGCATTTTCTAGCAGAAAGCTACCCATCAGAAAGTTTTAAATCTTCCCAAGGATTGAAAATGTAGCCCACTATTTTCACCATGCTAAGAATGAAAGCAAAGCTTTTCAGGATAAGGTATTTGGTCGCACATAGTGGACAAGTGAGGCATAAGCTGTTGGAAAGGGGAAATTAATTCCTAATCCTATTAGTTAATAGATGTCTTATTCCCAGCTGTATCAGCGTATGTTCTTTTTACAGTATCTAATTGATTTAATACAATTCTGTTTTTTCACATTCTTACATTTTCAGCTTGTAGTCCTCACTGGGATGTATGCAAATTGGCAAACCACAGCATGTCAGAAAAGTCGGGGTAGTGAGGTTGAAACAGAAGAAGACCAGTGTAATAGGTGTGATTACGGGTAAAGAATCTGAGAAAGAGCCTCTGCCTCTTGAAGTCAGAGCTTTGCCTGCAGAGGAAATCCTTGGAAAAGGATTCGAATAAGCTCTGTGGAGTGAAGAGTTACAGTCCGTATAAATATAGTCTTCATCAAAATGCACTTTGAGTATTGTCAGAAGAGTTCACTGACTCTAAAATGGATCAGGTGATTACGATGAAGTGTCAGGAGAATATAGGAGCTTTCAGATGTCTGGAGCAGATCATGTTCTAATACATAAAAGCATCCAGTTCCACCTAGAGAATTAAGCGTTCATAATTTAACACAATCTGTAGGCAGAACTCCAGAGAAGACGCAAAAGAAGATTTTGGTGACAAAACTGAGTTGCATTTGGTAACCTGAGACAATGTGCGTTTGTGAGGCTGGTGATCTATAGCAGCTGTTGCCATTATGAGCCCTAGAATTTGTGTGAGACTTAGTTTTGATAATTCTGAAATGTACAGGCTTTTTTTTGATGGAGAAAGCAGGTTTGAGAACAGAAACGCACCATGAACTACTAACATTAGCAAGGTTCTCACTGCAGCCTCGGAAAGAGCACTTATGATTGCAATAAAATCATAAATGCACAGCATTTGTACTGCTGGTATAATCTAGTAATCTAGTAGATATATACTCTAATAAAAGCAGCAAAAGTTAAATGTCAGTTTTTTAATCTCTTCATCAGTTGGTCTGTATCAGGGACAATACTTATGCATACTTAATCATAAACAGTACTTATATCTGCTTTATAATTTGCTTTCCTTAACTAAGCAATAAAAGTTTCAAAGTTAAAAATGAAATAATATAAATACATGCCTTCCTAAAATTCCCACCAACTGTCCATGTGTATTAGTTAAGAATATATATGGAACAATTTTTCCTATACGGTTTCTGTACGAATTATGGTGCTTTGAAATTTGTTCATCTGCCATTAATTGGTTGTCAGGTGTCATTTTTGCCTTATTCGCCACCAAAGCCAACCTGAATCAGTATGAAAAAGATACTCAAGCACTTAGCCATACCATTAATTTTCATGGAAAAAGGCACTTTCCAGGGGGAAAAAAAAAAGTGCAGCTTCAAGGTAACAGCAAGACATCAATTTTCTGCATTTGAAATTAACATAATGTTTTACATAATGATCCTCTCTGCTGATCATTAAAATAACATAGTTACCTCGGCAACTGGAACAGTCTGCAAATGTTATCTAGTGATGCATAACACATTCTAAAAATACATACAACAAATAAGGTATGAAACATTATCATTTGGGAAAAAATATTTTTTTCAATAAAAATACCTTCTGGTCCAAGCAGATTTTTGTAAGAAAATTTCAGTTCAATGCAACTTTGTTTTTAATCAAAACTGATTTTATTTGCTCAAAACCTGAAGACCTGATGTTTCTTTTCCTGACAATGGAAAACAGTAGTTGCTTTTCAATTACAACTTGCATTTTTCTTAAAAAACTGCTGGAAAATATGGCACAACAAATAATTGACTGATGAATTCAATCTAGAGAGTTTACTGATTTAGATCTGAATGTATCCACTGTCATTGCAGCCCTCTCGTTCTCTTCTTGTTGGTACCATTTGGAGTCTTACCCTGAACAGCTGAGATCTAATGGGACTGAAATGAACGGGCATCGACACTCTTCACCTTTTTTTGTTTTCAAGCAAAACTCAATTAACTCTGTTGACAGATGGTTTTGGCTGTCTTAAAATGCATTTTTGTGTATAAATGATGTACTGAAAAATTTTGCCAGGATCTAGTTAACAGTGCGTCTCCCGTTAGAATGGAAAATTGCTCCCAGCTAGGTAAGTTGGTTTATATCCTGTAAGTTCTCTTTCATTCTTCCTGGGTAGTGAAGCAGCTACATTCTTGAAACACCCTCTTCCCACCGCCTTTGCCACTCGCTGTCTGCCCTTCTCTCTCCTGGGACTGTACTAAGGACTACTCCCCACTTCCGTAGGATTCGCTATAATTTTCCAGTGAAGTAGGGTTAAAACAATTCCTTAGAATTCAGGTTAATTTTAAATACTACATTCAAATAAATGTGAATATGATTTGCTGCTGAATTTGCTTATGTAATTTGGCTAATATCCACACATTTTTTCAGTTAATATCATATGATATATCAAACACATTGATCTTTTTTGTCCTTTTCAAAGGTACATCTTTGCGTGGACGCCCATCAAGGTTTATGAAGTGAATCAAAGCACTTTTTCAGTTTATTTTGAAAGCTACTGATGTACATGTAATTTCAGTGCAAAGGTGCCTGAAGACTGCTAGGAAATTGGTAATTCTTAAGACATTTGAGCATTTTGCCATCACTCGTGTTTTATTTAAACACTTATTTTGCTGCGGAAAATCTCTCTGAGAGAGGGTCTGGGTACATGTAAGTGGTCCTTTGATAGAGTATTGCTCTGATAGAGATAATGGGATCTTTGCTGTTGGAAGCAGGAGTGGACCTTTTGTTTACAAATCACTTTGCAAATCCATAGCAAATAATCTCATATTAGGGTTTATTTTCATTGGAAAATACAGGACAGTAATGGCCAGGCTGTGACTATCTTTGATTTAGGACAATGACAGCAGGAGACTGAAAGTACCTTGCATATTTCTTACAGGCTCCAGTTTCAACCACCATCCCTGCATTCGATTGCAACTGTTTTCTAGGGGTAGGCAACCTTAAAAGGTTGGGGCCAAGGCCTTTCCTCAGATTTTGGTTGTCCATTGTTGCTGTTGTAGTGTTGCTTTCCAGATCTCTGGTCCATGCCAATGCCATGCTGCAACTGCATGTCAGGATGACATCCAAGCACACATCTTCCCGTTCTTTTACCCTTCTTTGCAGAGGAAACCTGAGTGTATGAACTGGGAGACCACTGCAAGGTATTCATTTGGTCCCCTGAACTGGAGAATGGATGCAGTAGGATGCAAGTCCATCACGGACCATGCCTGCTGTACAACACAGGCATAGTTATCCTGGTGTGTCTGAAGAGGGATTCACCACTCTAAAAGGATTCATACCATTCTCCCTGAGCAAAGGAGAGGCTGGGACACAGGTCTGCGTCTTAAAATCATGGCTTCACACTAAAAGGTTTAAAGCCAATGATAAAAGGTATTAATTACATCATCAAATTTTATAACCATTCCTAAGACCTTTATCCTCTCTGACATCTAATAACAGAGTGCATGCTGTCTGGGGCTATGATTAGCTCACAAAAAGGAGAGATTAGAGTATTAGCCATTACTGAGCAGATGGATCATTATACAGGACCTTAAGCCAAGAAATAAATATTCTCAGTAAGGCACATTTGGAAGATACAAAATATTTAAATAAAGCTTTAAATACCTGTGGAGATTAACAAGGATCTAAATTTATGCTGTGGCAACATACATAGCCAATGATGGAATGAAGAATGTGTCACACTTTCACATCTTTTCACTGTTTAACAAAGCTCACTTGGTCACGATGGGTATTTCTGGCCAAGAGTCTGTGGGCCATAGGAATCCTCTGCATGAATCTCCAACGTAGGAGACTGCAGTCAGGTGATTCATCTACCCATCGCTGGTGATCTAGTATTATTCATACTGTGTTTTCTGTATTTATTGGTGTGGCAGTGGTTGGTATTTTTAGGAGTACAGAAATAATGAGTAGTCGGGTTTTGGCTTGCTTGCTTTTTTTAAGTGGATACAAAAGAGCTGGAAATGTTGATCAAGTAATTTATAGAGGTGGAAAAATGACAGGCTTAGTTTAAACAACTAGCTCTTTACTTCACTAGGATAAGTATTTAAAACTATATTTTTATGAAAACGCCAACTAAAAATCATTACATTGTCTGTGTATCAAACTACTCCATAGTTTGATATTTGGCTGTTTTTACACATTTAAATTAGTTTGTTCGTCCTAGAACAACTTTTTGAACTGGTTTACACTTTGACATTACATTGAAGGCAGTGCTATTAGCCCAGGAATACATGCTTAGAGTCTCCCAAAAAATGCATTTCACTCACATTCTTTGTTATGAGTAATACACTTCACCATTTGGAACAAGAATGAATGCAGAGCCATTTAGAGAGAGGGCTGAATTGAGGACAAATATAATCTGTCTCGGTAGGTGGTGGGAAATGATGAAAAGGAGTTTCTTGCCTGTGGAAAAAAAATCTTGAAATGACTCTAAGTGTGCTATTATTAAGGTATGGCATTTGTGTACTGTTGGATTGATTTCTGTACCTAATGTTCCGAACTTTTAACCTTCTGCCCTGCAAACTGTGCCTGGAAGTGGATAAAGTCTCCATCTGCTTGTAATGTTTTCTAAGCTGTCTACACCCTCACTGATACCTGTGCAAACTCGTGACTACTAGACCCTATCACAAGGGGTTAAATAACTTAATGCCAAGCCCACACCAACTAAATTAGACAATATTCCTGTGCCTGGCTGAGTCGGAGAGCAAAGAATCCTGAAAATCCTGGGGCAGAAGCTGCAGGCATAACATCACAGGTTATAGTTGGAACTATGGATTTGGCGACCACCTTTCCTAGAGTCATGTATACAGCAGCAGAAAAACAGATTGCGGCATACAAATGGCATACAAGTCTCATGTCGTGAGACTCCAGTGCTATAAGTTCAGTCTGCAGATTTTTTCTTCTTTCACTGATCTTGTCCATTTCCGTCTTCTCGTTTCGTGCTTTCATTCTGCCTTTTTTTCAAACACATGTCCCTGTTGCTGTTTTCTCTCTTTTCCTTCTGCTTTCTGTAGCGGTCTTTTCCTGTAGTCTTTGGCAGGTCTGTTGTGAAACATACACAACACCCTTCTTTTCCTCCAGCAGCTCTTCTTTCCCACCTGCGTCTTGACTGTTATCAATTAGTCATATGTAAATTGCTCAAGTAGGTCACTTTATTATTGTTCCACGAACAGCCAGGTTTGTTGTATTCAAAAGTACCGGTTTGGTGTATTGGGTAGAAATCACACAGTATTAGGTATTATCTCTGAAGGCTTCTAACCAGGTAATGCCCACACAGGTATAGCTCATATTGCTTACATGATGAGTATTTATTTGTGTAATGTAAACTTTGTCTACACTTTAAACATTATGTGCAATATTTATCATTGCCACTCAACATAAAAGTGATGGAACAGATGAAATAAATAATGTTGAAATTGTCTCACTATTCCATATCTGAAAGTAATGCAAAAAGCTAATGATTCTTTAATAGCTGGACTAAGGCTTTTAATCCTCGATAGAGTTCTTAGTGTGATTGTTTTTCTAGCACTGGCCTAGTTGTATGTGCTTTGGAGAAAACTGGGAACTAAAGCACTCTTCATATTGTTCTGAAGGTATCCCTTGTTGGTGATTTAAGATTTTAAATAGAAAACAAAAATTAAAAATGTCAAGACTGGGCAACAGAGCCACTACAAGCTGCAGCTGGGCTGACATGCGTAGACAAAAATCCTGTTGGGTTAAAAATAGAAACTTGTTCCACCCGTGGATTAACTTTATATCTAATCCACTCATTTTCTGCCACATGGCACACTACCTACACACACAAACTGCGTAAGGATGAGGACAGAGGTATGAATTTGGATTAGACGGTACTTCCTTCCCATCCATTTTTATAGTTCTGAACTGAAACAAATCTGGAAGAAATGTGCAAATGGTTTTCAAACGCATAATACCAGTAGGTTATCTGCACACTAATGTTTATGGAGATACAAATCCATCAAACTAAAGACGGTCCATGGTTCAGACCATTAATTCACTCTCCGGAATTATCTCTGCTGACTTCAGTATGCAGCGTATTATGCTGAACAACTTGTAAAGTCTACGTCTGTTCAATGCTATGGATTTACATACCTGGCTTGTCTCTAAAATGACTTGCATATCTGTCATTCATGAGAGACAAGCTCATCCTTTTCAGAGTCTTCTGAAATGTGCTTCTCACCAGATATGTACTTTCAGTATTGCAACTTCATTGAAAATTGTAAAACTTGCAATAAATTTTAAGATGTTTGATTAGATCAGCAGGGGACAGATTCTTCAGAGACATTATCTGTTGAGTAAGTTTAAGGCAAATGCAACATTTAGCACTCCTGTGCAAATGGCAATCCAGTCTTATTCTTCTAAGCAAACTGCAGTTGAAATCCAATCACTAGTATCATATTTAAGATTAAGATGGCTTCTAGTAATTTTGCTGTTACAACTTTATTACGGTTAAAGAGATAAAGAGTTACTTGAAGCCACTACTGTAGTCTGTTTGTTGTTTTTTAATTACCACTACCCATAGACTCACACTTTGGGATTGGCCATGTGCAGCTGGGGGAGAGAGGAAGGGATATGTAAAAAAGTGGCTGTCGCTAGTATTTGCCTTTCCTTGTTCCAGCACAGCCAGACCATAAATGGATCATTAGCAAAAGAGAGAACAGCCTGAAGCTATTTGTAGAAAACATTTGTCTGTAGCATCCCTGGAAGCAAGGGGGTCAACCAAACACTGGGGATTGTCTGTCTGCCTGCTGGTGTCTTGGGCAGCTTCTAGGTGAGAGCTTTAAGATGGGAAGAGATGCAGAGCTATGTGCTGTTCACGGATTCTTCTTTGCTAGGCGTCTGCCAGTAAAGACTGCTTTAAACCTACAGTGATTAATGCCAGATAGGGTGACTTTAAATTTTTGTAGCACTTATGAGAGGTCAGACTCCAGCCTAAATTAAGAGTCAGCATTTCATAAAACACAACAGATAACAAGCACCCTGAAAACATTAAATTCAAATCTGTTTTTTTCCTTTTCCTTGCAGGATTTTGCAAGTGTTGCATCATTGCTCTTATTCCTTCTTATGGTTTATTTGTTTTTAAAAAAGAGACAGTGTATCTAACTATTGGCTTAATGGAAAACAGACGTAAAAAACCAAAAGTGATTGCATACAACAGTCGAAAGTGATGACACTGACATTGCAAACAAATGTAAGATACAGAGGTCTGGTAAGCTAAATATTAGCCTTACAATTAGACAGTTGCTAACTTCATTTTAATTACATTGTTAATGAAACCATGGAATTCATATAAAGGCAAGTTCTGATTTTGCTTTTCAAAAATCATTGAGAGCCGGGTAAATGAAGTTGTCTTTGAACAAGCAGTATGCCAAAATCTGTCCTCCACAAATCATTGAAATTACTCCAGATCCTGAAAGAAAATATATGACTGTTTTATATTCATTTTTATAGCAGAATACAAATGTTATGATAAAACTTTAAACAGACATTCTTTTTATCTTCAATTTTTTTAAAAATAGCCTGTCTACTTAAACATTTTGCCCAAAGCTTCAACCACCTACAAAGATATCAGGCCCAGCAGCTGCTGATGCAAAACCAGTTGCAGGACAGGGAATTTATTTGCCTGTCCCCATCACTTAGGAATTTACTGCAGCTATCAATCCTTGTTATCCATCATATAAGAAAGAATAGAAGCCAGTCCTTTTCTCTTAACTATTTTTCAAGATAATGTAATCTAGTATAAAGCTATGCTTTTAATTTTACAGAAAATTAAACATTCAGAAATGTAGGTTTGCCATTCACTCTAAGGAAATGTGATGACTGGGATTTATCTCATCTATCATAAGTGCCTGTACATAGCGTTTATAAAAATTGCCTCTGAAGGTGCCTGTTTCTTTCCATTGATTATAAAGGATACTCAGGAAGACTAGTTTGGATAACTGTCTTTTTGACACCTGAATTAAGTGAGATAGTTTGATTAGTCAGGACTTGATCATGGTTTATTTCAAGAACGTGAGCGTATCTGCTGTTAGCAAGATTAACATAAGCTGACTACGTTCTGGTCTTAAGGCAAGGCAAATGTTAGCCCAGTGTTACTTGCCTGTGTCATTAAAAGAAGTATAAATGAAAAGCATGTATTTCTTCTTTAAATGTTGACAATTCTCAAATCAGTAAGACAACAGATATTTGATAGAAACAATTCATACTGTAAATACTAATTTTCTACACAGAGTCTAACAACTTAAAACTTTAAAGAATGTAAGTATACCTAATGCCAGCCACCAGTGTAACATCAGGGGGAATTCAGACATAACTGCAAGGAGAAGAAAAGGACAAATGTAAATTTTTAAACAATAAGGATGGGGACATGCAAATGTTATGTTACTGAAGGTTTGCTTAGTCATGTTTCATAAGTTATATACTTTACATTTATTGAAACTGCAAATGCACGTTTAGGTCCTGATCATTCAGATACTTAGCCAAACCATTAAGCTTAGCCTGGTGAGCAATCCCACTGGAAGGCAAGTCTTAAATCTAGTAAGTGTGTGCTAAACGGAGTTTTTAGACCCTCTGTGGAAGAAATGCTTTTTTTCTTACTTACCTGTACGTGGTTTAGCACAACAGAGACACCGATCCCCTGGTAGAGTGCCTACGTATTGCTGCAATCCAAATAAATTAAGCTGCCTGACATTTTCAGTTTAATGGGCGATGTAGTGCACGAAAGACAGGCTGGGTCTGCGCACTGCAAGTTAGCACTATTGCACAGCACGCTCTCTCCTGCGTCAGGCACTTGCCCTTGCCTCACGCAAGCTGACCCCCATCCCCACTGTATGATCAACTGCAGGGCCATTATATGACCCAATATCGCCCCCCTCCCCCCCCATCCCCGAAAAACCTGACAGGACTGTAGCAGGAGTGAAGTGAGCTGGGAGGCACACTGCGTACGCTGGCAGCTCCGAGCCAGCCAGCGGAGCTTTGGTTGGCCATCTGAAGGCAACAATAACAAATCTGGGGTTGTTTGGACATCAAAATGTGTCATCTAATGTAATGATAGAGGATACCTTCCTGTATAAATTATACACAAAGCAGTTTTTCTTGTAGTTTTTGTAAATTTCTTGATTTAAATGCAAAAGTTTTTCATAAGGAATAACAGTAGTTTAAATTCCACGAAATCAAATTCAGTAGATGAGAAATTATGCTTAAGTTTTTAAGATGAAGTCTCTGTTGGTCTCTGGCTTAACTTGTCATGGGAACTGGGGAATCCCTGTCTGTATAAAGTGCTAAAAGACAAATGGACAAAGCATTGGAAAATGGAAGATGAAGTATTATGCAGTAGGGAGGGAGACCTAATTTATCGGTGATATTTTTCCTATTTCTAAATTCTAGAATAAAAAACCCTAAGCTCATTGTTACAGGAAAAAAGAATCCTCAAATGGGCTCTGGCAAGGATTGGGTTAAAATATATTTCCTAATCAGCCATAGCAGCATCCTGCTAAACAGCAGGAGAAGAGGGAGCAGGTTACCAAGTGCTGGCAAAAAGTGATGATGACTCTCATTTACAGCAGCCAATTCTTTTTCCTTTTCTTTCCTTTGAGGGGAAGAGTTTCAGGGGAAAAGAAGATGCCTCAGCCGTAAAATGCTTTATTTTCCTCAATGAGATTTAGTTCAAATGATCTAATTTAAAAACTTTGAATTGGTTTTGCTGAAGCAAGACTCAGTTTTACTCTGAACTAGAGATGAAGTGTTAATGAGTAGATCTTAAAGTGTCAGGACATGGACAACTATTAATTTCTTGTTTTAGGGAAAAAAAAACACCTCCCAGATGCTGAAATTGTATCTAGGCTTTTCATAAGAAAATAGTGTTTTAAAATTCTGCAACAAAAACAGAACTGAGTTTTAAATAGCAGGATTTAAATAAGTGTGTGAGTCAAATGGATGGAAATTAGAGCTATGTATTTATTTAGCTTTAAGGAAAAATTATAAAGTTAGCCCAGTAATACAGTAGATGAATCATAGTTGATTGATCCTTCAATTTGTGATACTATGCATATATTTAGCAGTAAATCTACTTACCGACTGAAGTTATGACAACATGAATAATAGTAACTGTTACAGCATAATCCCAAACCCATTCTTCCACAACCAGGGCAAACAGCAGACCACAAATGAAGAAAGTTATTTCCAATGATATCACAAGAACTGTAAATGAAAATAGGATACTTACATCAAACACAGTTTTGAACGGCATTTTTCTTATATTCAAAATAATAGCAATAGGAAGTTAAAATGTCTGAGTTATGAAAATTATGTTTTACAAGACTGAATATTATACTAATGTTTTCATTATAAACTTATTTTCTAATTTTGCCACAGACATCTACATGGCTTGTCCTGATTTGCCTATAGACTTTAAAATGTCACATATTTTATGGAAAAACATGAGTATTAACAGGATTATGGCCAGTTCATATAGCCTGGAGGACAAGTGGTGTGGAAATGTTCCTTAGGCACCATCCGCACTCTTTGCATATGGCACCAAATAGATTTGGTTGGTACTGATTATGATCAATTTTTTCCCATCCAAAACAGAAGGGTGTGGTTAAGGGCTTATGTTTAGTAAGCAACTTCATAGCTTTCACCCTGTGCACTTCATTGCATCAAATATATATATATATGTGTGAAAATATGTATATGTGTATATGTGTGTGTATATATATCTCTCTGAGATGCGTCTGTATACATATCCATATCAGAACAATTTAAAGACAAGACATGCAAGGTGAGATAGAGCAGAAAGCCTACAAGGTGAGCAGAGGCCATCCATCCGTATGGATCTCATGGTACACGGGACCAGGAGCCTGGCTTTTCTCAGTGCTGATAGCAAGGCTGACCCTGCTACCATGCTGTCACCCTACCTGACATTCAGCAGCTAGCTCTGCGTTGTGTTAAACCAGGAATGGGAATTACCAGCAGAATGATAATAACTAAACTATGCTGCCAAAAGAGACTATTAAAGTTGTCTGATCAAGAAAATGCCTTCTCTCGGTGACGAAATGGTGCATTTCTGTTCCCTGGTGCTTTCTCTGGAATGTGCTGAGCCACGCTGTGCCACCAGCCTAGGCTGACCACCAGCCCTGATGTGGGGCGCAGCTCTGCAAAAGCAATGGCACGGGCGAGCCATGCCTCCCCCGTGGGCAGGAAAGCAGTCAGGACGGCACGGAGCAGCCACCCTGGGAGGAAGGGTGAGGAACCTCATCGCAGCATTTGGTGTGATGTATTCTTCAACACAGCAATGGTGTGGTGCTTAGCTGTCAGCTTGTTTACTTGCTGTTACGGGTAACGGGATGAAAAATAAACACATTTAGATCAAAGTTTGACTTTATGCTCATTGTCTACCTGGGATGGCAGGGGGCAGAATGGAAAATGCCTGATATGTCTTCTAGCTGTAGTCTTGAGTTCCCATGCAACAGGCATTGTATTTGTGCATACAAGTGCACAAGAGTGCATTTGTAATTCATATAATTTCTCATCTAGATGCATTTTGTTCTTCTTTTTAAGTACATAGGCAATAAAAGTCACATTTTTAATTGAATTATTTATGTTTTTACTGTTGCAGTAATCTGTTGTTGTAATATCTAAGATTACTGTAGCTGAGAGTATGGAGACTGTTATTTTTTCACTGTGTTTAATTTATACATTTGGCAGCATTTTGTGCCTTTCAATTTTATTCTTTTCTTTATACGGTCAATCATTTCCTACTGTAATATGGATCTTTCACTCAGCAGCTTAAAAAAATGTAAAAAATAAGAAAAATATAACTGGAAAACCACATGTAGTTAGGAAAGTGGGAAATAGCACTTCAAAAAATTTAATGTTTCACAAAGAATTTTATGATGATCGTATCCCTTTAAATTATGCCAGTAATTTTATAATTTAGAAAGTATGCTTAGTGTAGACAGATGCTCTGTAAACTTTTTTACAAAACCAGGCCAGTAATGATACCTCAGTTCTGAGCTGACTTCCATTTTCACTTTGAGGTTATCTTTTAAAGACATAATTCTGTTTTTAACAGGCATGAGTGTGACTCGAGTAAACTAATTCTCCTTTGCAACATCATTCAGAGATCTTCGTTCTGTCTCTGTGCCCATAGACTTTAAAAAGATCCTGTTATGTTTTGCTATGCCATGTTATTTCATCGGGTAGACAGAAAGGAGGGTGGACTGCTAGCCAGTTGCATGACAGAGTTGCTGTCTTTGGCGTATAAACATGTTGCCTCAAACTAGCTGATACAATTTTGGGGAAAAAAATCATATTGAGATGCAGAGCCCTGAAAAGTAGTTCTAATGGAATATGATTTAATTTTCTTTTCCAGTGCTACAACTGAAATGCTCTTTTTTTCGTCTGAAATCAATATTGACACTGTACAAGTATCCATGCATTTTTATTACTCTTTTTAACCTGATGAACTACCCAGTTTACTTTTGAGCTTTACTTACTTTACTGAGAGATTATGTGGTTTGCCTTTGTAAAATAGATTACAAATCTGGTAAAATTTCATGTATGCATGTAGGAATGACAGTCTAGGAAAAAGAATATATTTTGAGACCTTCAGACAAAAATGCAAAAATTTGTATTAGGATATGTAAAGATATGTTTAGGGATTAAGCTACAATCAAACCCTGAAATTTTAACGCACGCTGTATGCAGGCATTACCAGAGCAAGATTCCCGTTAGTTGAATGTGACCTATTATTCAGATCTGGATCCAATATGGTTCGTGAGAAATTTGATGCAGTAGGAAAATCAAATTTAAGGACTTTGTGGAGGAACTTTGCAGAGAATATGTAATTGTTCTGCAGTGAAAATGAAGCATCCTACCAAAGCAGCACTTTTTCTTCAGATGATGCAAGATCAGAAGAATAACTCGAGGAAAAGCCTAACAATCACTTGAATGATAAGTAGCAATATGAGAATTGAAAAGTGCACGAAGATGAATAAACATTTAAATGCAATGTAGTTAAAATACAGAAATCATTAGTGTTATTAAAACAGTTTTAAAATACTGTCCATAAGGAAGACCAGTTTACAGCCAGCTTTCTTGGCTAGGAAAAATGAGAGAAACAAACTTCAGTTACCTAAATAATATGGGTTAATCCATGAGGGATTTGTCTTAAAATCAAAAGGTGCCAAACCATCCAACATTTTAATCCTGTGGAAATAGAAAGAATAAATTTAATCAGATCTTTTTTATAAAGCCTTAGCGATAATATGACACATTATTGCTGTTTTTAAATAAAATTTCAAAAGCAATACTCGGCTTTTACAAGCTCTCTACGTTCCATCATGTGTTGTGGTCTTGCCCTTCTACACAGTGTCCATGATCTCCACTTTTATTTGAGACATGTCTGGCATTATACATGCTAATCAACTTCCTAAGGGAATATAATTTGTCTTTTTTATCGACTATAAAATCTTTCTTTTCCTTTTTCAATGTATTTGCTCTTATGTTCAGTTGTTTACATGGTGCAAGTGCAAGGAAGTAGATTAGAACCAACATTTTATATTAGTTTTGAGTCTCCCTTTGCCAATTTGTGCACTTGAACGAAGGTTCAGGTACAACAATTCAACTGTGACTGGTTGCCAGTCTGGATGTCTTCTCTGCAGGGTCATAGCTCTACCCATTATATCCAGTTTCTTGTGGTTTAGGCCAGATTGGCCCAATCCGGTGGAACGACAGATGCTCGCTCTCTCTTGCTCCTCTCCCAAAGGGAGGCAAGAGAGAGAGAGAAAAAGAGAGACTTAAGAGTTTAGAAGGAACTAAACTACTTTAATGAAATATTAATAATTAAAAAAATAAAAAGAAAATAATGAAACATATACAAAACCGTATCAAGCTCCCAGGATGACAATCACGTCACCAGCAGGCGCTGGGGAAGTCCCAGACTGGACTCAGTGACGGACGGGAACTGGATTCTGGATCTGGATTCAGGATCGGGATCAAAGGCAGACGCAGAGACAGAGTCCTCCTCGGACGTCGGCCATTGAAGAAAGAGGACTGACCCTTTGATCCCTCAGCTTTTATACTGAGCATGAGGCAGATGGGATGGAATACCCTGTTGGTCAGTTTTGGGTCACCTGTCCTGTCCGCTCCTCCCCGCAGATGTGACCCCTCTATGCTTTTCCGCTTCCGACCCTCCAACGGGGCAAGTAACAAAGTTGGCTGCCCTTGGTTGTTATAGCAATCAGGATAAGCAGGAGCCTCTCTGCATACCGTTCCTTGGCATCAACTCTAAACATGGGTCTTATCACTCTGAGAGTGAACAGTTTTCTGCACAACATGCTGTTAATTTCAGCAGTTAGAAGAGGCCTAGCTAAAAAGTAAAGTTACTGAACAAAATTGGTCCTGTTTTACCTCAAACCAGGACACAGTTGTAGTATGCTGTCATATTAGACTAAAGACAAGGAAATCTTACTTGAATACTGCGAAGCACACAGATAGGACCACGTAGTACACGGTGTAGAAAACTACCATGCATATCAACAGGTTCACCAGAACAACCTGCAAAAGGGAAAAAGAGAGTAAAACCTGGCCATGTTTACATTAGGTACATAATTGTCAGAAAATAATTCCAGATTTCTATCAATCATAACATGAAAAAAATTTAGAAAACAAAATAATTGGACAGAATTATTGCTGTTGCTGCTTACATAAAAGTTGTTAAAGGCTCTTTGGTACATTTCAGCTCCTATTGTGTGGTTATAATGCATGGTTCTTTGGTTTTGTCGTATATTATTGTATACCAACTCTTTATTGAATTTATAAGTGTTCAGCGAATGAGAAGCACATTTCTTGACAGTTATTACACAGGAGACCTCGAGAATTTAAGATCATCCAGATGCTTAACTAGTCTTTAACCTAGTTTTAGCCTAGCTTTTAACTTAAAAGAAATGCCATCCTTGTAAGTATGTTGAAACTGTATACAAAGAAAATGTAGAAAATTGTAAAGCAGCAACTGTTAAGTTTCCCAGCCTCTAGAAAACGTCACTCTAGTGCTTACTTCCAAAGGTAAGGATGAAGACAACTTGAATGAGTAATGAAGCATATCTGTTAAATATTTTTCAAAGTTCAATTGTTTGTGAATTAATTCTAAAATCCCAACCCTAAATTGAAAAAATACCCCTAAAGATACCAGTTTCATAAAGCAACCACTATTTTATGATCAAATAGTGTCTTTAAGAAAAGAGAAACACTATATACAGAATTATGCAAAGAATGTATGTTTCCTAAGATACCTTGCTATCGTTATTTCTTTCATTCCATTTCAGTGTCTTCATTTTCAAACTGAAGCTTCAGAAGCAATGCAGCCAGAGAAAAACCTGTGAGCTTTCACCTGATAAATTTCATATAATGCCTTGAGATCCTTTCAAGGGAACATATCTCTGATCTTCTAAATTGGCTTCCTGAATTATGCAGACCCTAGGACTTGTATTCATTTCTACAGGTATAATGTAAAATTATGTTTTGAAGGTTAATATGTTTTGGTAATCATAGTAGTCTTGCTAATGCAGAATACTTTAATTTCTGTTTTTCTGTGATGATATAATGACAATCCAGATGTTTATTTGAGTCTTTATTTTTTTAAAGGGAAATGTGGGACATCAAGACTAGACATCTCTATGCATTAAACTTGAGCAACTGCTTTGGCAATATTGTGTGCTTGCTTAAGAACATGACACTGAAGACGTTTACTACAGTCAGTAGTAAACAGTGGCCAGTAAAATCAGTTTTTCTGTCCTATAGACTCCAGATTGTCTTGTATTTTCTCACCCTAGCTCATGCTTTATCATGTCATATTTATCCTTTCCTCTTTCTTAACTTCTTTGTATCTTTCCTTCTTCAATGGCCATTTTTTTAACTTCTGACTCTTTCTTTATTGTTTCATTTTCTTCTCTGCCTACCCTCTCCATCCTGCATCTTCTACTCTTTCATTTCCTCTGAAAAAAATACAAGTAGAAAGCAGTCATGAGAAAGACTGACTGTAAAGAGACTTTGACGTGTGAATTTGGGCCCTAAGCCTGCACATTTTTGTGTGCCCTGCAAGATCCCATGCCGAATTTCCCCTGAGATCAATCGAATTGAGCTGACAGCAAGTGAGTTTGGAAGTTTTGATGTTTTACAGGACTTCTTGTCTATGTTGATCAAAAATAAATTTAAAATGGAAAAATGAAGACTAAGATGATGAAATACTCCAAATACAGGTATTCATTCAGAAATAAATCCATGAAAAGTGGCCCTGTATAAATGAAGTCATAAAATATAGGGGACTGCATGCAATTTTTCAGTGTATCAGAATGGCAAGCAGAGAGTATGGACTGCATATAGCGAAGCCAGCATTTATCTCTTTGAATGGTGACACCATATTTACAATGGGAATGAATTTTAGAAAAAATAGGTAACAACTAATAGAGGAATAGGACTCAATTATGAAGAAAGCTAAAAGGAATCACGTGTGTGTAGGCTGGTTACAGGGACCAAGGTAAGGGAAATAATAATTGCATATTCATAGCTAAAAAGGAAGAGGAATTATTTGGAGAACAACTAAGACGAAGGAAAGAAACAAAACCTCAAGTGTATAAGATACTGCAAAGTTTCAAAAAACGTTGCCACTTTGCAAAGTTTGAAAGAGACTTGGTCTTTGTATTTATTTGCTTTTATTCAAGAATTTTTATCAAACCCGGTTATTGAGTGCCCTTATCATTGCTGTGGATTTTGAGGATAAATTTGGATAATGTTCTTGACAAGTGATTCAAAATTAATAAAGGGGAAAAAAGGAAAATAAAAGGTATCAAATATTTTTTTAAGTCCTAATTTTTAAATTAAACTCAGATGGCAGGTGAGATTGCAGCAAAAAATATAAAACATAAGCTAGCACTAAAGTACAATTTCCATTTTGATTTAGTTTGCTATATGTTGGCAAAAGGCGCCCTTATTCAAGGAGGCAGTGACTCTGAGAAGGGCTGTAGATGAGCATTAGCTCATACTAGCACGTTTTTATGAGCTACTCTTGCAATATTGTGATACAAAACAAGCCCTTAAGGCTTTGGGTTTTGAGGAGGGAGAATATGAATAGAAATAAGGAAGAAGTATTACTTCTAAACACAGCACTGGCAAGACAAAGTGGCATCCAATTTGGCACCAGCAATTTTTAAAGTAAGTTAAGAAATTAAGAAGGTGAAGAGAAGAGCCACAAAAGGGAGCTAATGGCTAGAAATGGTGGGTGGTTTTTTTTCATCAGGGTTACAGCCCTAAAGAGGTCAATCTGTTTAGCTCTGAGGGCTGATTTGATTATGACGGATAAGTACCTTCGCAGGCAGAAAATACCAGGTACTTAAGGGCTCTTTAATCTATCAGAAAAGCCACAAGATGTAAACAGCTGCAAGTTATAGCTAGACAAATTCGAAAGGTGTGTGAAGGGCATTTTTAACTGTAGAGGCAATTAGCCAATGGAACAAACTGCCTTTGGAAAGAATAGATCTTTCAAAGCAAAGCCAGATGCCTCTCTGGATGAAGCTTCGCTCAAACATCTCTAACATTCACTTCTGGCCTAAGTTCTTTGAATGGTTGTGTGGTAGGTAACATATTTACAGAACCATCCAACATTGCCAGAAGTGTGGATACTGTGAATTTAGCAAACGACTTCTTTTTATATTGCTACATATTGTAAAGTGCTAAATATTGAATAGGGCATCTATCTCCCACAAGGAGAGAGATCAAGGAGCTTTAGTTTCTAATACAAGAGAAGTCCGTCATGCCTGTATAAACTGGTATTTGTCAGTAAGTAAATGTCCAGGACAGTCTTACTCTTTTCTTCTTTTCCTACATCAAAACAAAGCCAAGCAAAAACTGAGAACAATTAATCTCTTCAGCCAGGTTGGTCCGAGGGCTAAGTACAGTTTTCCCATTTCTACTCTTTAGTCTTATTCTAAATGAAAATTGGACAAATAAGCCATTTGATCCATTCTTTTCCACAGTGTACACCATGGTCACTGTAATGTTAATTGACTACAATGCCACATGCAAGTTTGGCAGCTGTGCTACCTCCATCCCTCCTCAAAGTATCTCTAAACATGAGAAATTTAATCTTTGGCACATTTTTGGTGGGAATCATTTTCATTCCATTGCTCTGAGCACATGCGTATTTCCTGTAACTTTCTTTTACCTGCTGCCCCTCCTCTATCAACTGCCTCCTTGACGCCTTGTCTGCTCTAGATGTAGATTTGTATTGTAATAAAAGTGGTGAGACAGGACTGAATTGAAAATCACAGAGCTGAAGGACGGCTGTGAGCTGATGACCCTTTGACCTCTAATTACAGTAGGTGAATTCCTTGCCTCTCAGCGACAAAATTTCATTGGCGTCAAAGGCCCAGAATTTTTCTCTTTGTACCCAGAATATTCTTAGTCCCTGTCTTAGGGGTGTGGTGATATATTACGTATAGCATGCTTTGCTCAGTGGAGTAAGCTAAGGAAATGCACGTAACATGAAAATGAAAACCCTTTTGAAATTTTCTAGTTGTATCACGTTCTACTTAATTTTTTCTTTTTAATTTGACCTTTCCACTGAAACGTAAACATATATTTTTTAAATCTCAGAACACTTCTTATTTTCAAACTGGTTTTCCCTTTCTAAATCCTCAGGTATTTCAAAGCAAAAACCACAATTTAAAAACTACAGGGTCATTTATTATATGTTAAAACAACTTAAAGAAAGAATCTTAGGAAATCACTGGTGTTATCAAATGTAGGATTTTATTAGAACCTTCCAAGAATTATATCTCATAAATGGAACTACATCACATATTTTGGAATCCTTTTCATAACATGTACTTTGCAGTACTTACTACCAGCACTATAGTATAAAGTGTCCTTTTAATTTTGTTTTTTTAGGAAGACAACACTGAAGAGCACTCTGTAAGAATGAAACCAACAGCTCTTTCAAGCCCCACAGTAGCTGTCTATTTCTCTAAATACTATCCAGTGACATACAACACTAAACAAACTCAATTCCTTTTACCTTGGTTTCAGCAGTTTTGACCTTGAGAGCCATGGACACATGATGAGTAAAAGAAAGTGCTGTTGCTATATTCCGTATGCCAACACCAGCAGGAAGAAGCAGCTGTTTTTCTCCCCAAAAAACATTCTTGTAGGTGAGTATAGGACAGAGTGAGGCAAGTTGATTGGATTAAACTGAATTGAGACAGAAGCCATCTGCGAGCTAACTATAAGCCGCTGAAGAGCAAAGAGAAAATCCTCCTAGCTCATTTAATGTTCATACTTTTGTAGTTACAGTCAGCCAAAACATATCTATGATATGACTTGGCTATTAAGAGATAACATTATTAATATTATTTTCCACTTTCTATTTGCTTTTTTCAGCATTCATTTGATCGCAGTTCCTTGGAGTTATTATACCTTCCTACTTTTAATTAGTTTTACAATTTCTAACATTAATTCTATTGACTCTAGATGTGGAGTCACAATGTTCTTTGCTAACATTTTTCTTTTGACTATTGATTTATTACATCAAGTATAATTCACATTAAATTAGGTACAATTAGGTTAAGAAATGCCAGACATATGTTATGACTTTTCTCCTTTTCCTGAACCATATTTTGTTCCTTCAGCAGAATGAGATTTAGTTTGCTTTAGAGCAGATCCAGCTTCTACTGAGCAGTTCCTTTATGAATTTGGATTTGACTTTTTACAGACACATTATGATTCAGTATGCTGTGTTATTTGGAAAAAGGAGATCATATAAGGGAACACTTCTGAAATTGAGCAAAGAATTAACTTTTTTTCTTTTTTTCTGTCACTAACATAATATGTGCAAGTTTCATTAGGGTTTTTTTATGCCTTTTTAATAATACAAAATAAATGTTGTCGCTTTAAAATACAGTCTGCAGTCAGAAAACAAGAGCTTTCACTCACGGATTCGATAGCTCCAAATTGTGAATACTGTCAGGGAAATTACTGATAGTCTTGTGTGAAATTCCTTCCTGCGCAAAATGCTAGCACAAAAATCTTTACATCAGTTAAGTTCTATTTTGAGGGCTGAAGTGATGTCAAAGGAATAGACTGAAACAAAATAAAAAAAAGAAATTAATTTGCTTAAATGTTTGCAATAGTCACAGTAGCAAATTAATGAAGAAATATTGGCTGTAGTAATTAAAAAGTATTTGAAAAAGAACAAAAGGTTTCATTCAAACAGCATCCTATCAGCTGAAAACACCCATGAACTAAAATTAATTCGCATAAACTTTTGCAGTAACTCTAAGTAGCAAGATAATTGAAAGAGTAATGGATTGCATTAATCTAAGACCATTATTAAACATAACGAGTTTACGTTTACTGACTTACTTCTTCACAAAGAGTCAATTTAACCAAAGATTGAAGATAGAACCAAAATCACTGAGTTTGACTGAAATGTAAGGGAAGCTGTAGGCATGGATTTGTTGGGGAGACTAAGAGGTTCCTCCCATTCCTATTGCACAGTTGGAAACTTTAAATACTCCAAGAGGAAGGATAATATTTCTGTTGCATCCTTGCTTCAAGATTGGAAGCACCAGGATTGTGGTAACCCAGTGAACAGGAACAAATCAAAATCGGGAGTGGCAGAAACTGTGTGTGACCCAAAACACTGACTATATCACTCAATAGTGAATATTAACAAAGAGATGTGTTGCTGTTAGCAAAATGCAGAGATAATGGAATAATCACTCTTTGTATTTCTTATTCAAATTCTTTTTTACTGGTTCAGCTATAGGAAATATGACAACTCCTATTCAGCAGAGGGAGACAGAAGACAAGTTTTAATAGAGGTTAAAATAAATGATCTATTTTGGTTTCAACAAGCCATACTTTTAAATGCAGACTATTTTCTGAAGCATTACACTACAGATTTTTATTAAGGCTGTGAGGAAAAACAGTGCTCCGTTACTTTTGAACCCCTGGAGTTTGTTTAGGTTTGCTTTACAGAAACACCCAGGAAACAGTTACTTTGGTTGGATATCAATACCTTATGCTCACATGTTTGAGAATAGTTAATAAATACTGTTATTTGGCATTTGGCTGTACCCATGTACTTTCTTTGTAGTGATATGTAATGGACAAGATTTAAGAGACAGTGACAAAAGCATAAGTGCAGACAATTGCAGAATGAAGAATAATTAAAGGCACCTTTTGAAAGTGAAATTAAGGGTACTTCTTTGGGACGGTATCTCCTTTAAGAAACTGATAATGACACTTAATACTACCCAGGCAATACCTAGTTCCTGTCGGCTACCTGGGCCAGAACAAAAAGTCAATTTGTAATAATGAACTATGAGAAAATTTTTATAAAAGCTTCCTGCTGTTTGCTGCCTAAGCTTATTACTTATGGGGTTTTTTTCAGAATGTTCCCATTGAAGCCGACAATTTATGATGCTGTCGAATAGCATTGCAAAAATAATTAACAATTTGAAGAGCTATATCGCAGAGCAATATTACATGCATATCACTCATGGAAGTTAACAGGTGATTTGTTTTGCTGTTATGCCGATTGTTTGCTCTCTGTACCTTAAGAAGTAGAGCTAGACCCAGAATCATATTTCTTAGATAATTCCAAAACCTGAAAAAAGTCTTAGAATCAGGGAAATGACTAAACTCCAAGGTATGTTGATTCCTTATCCTGGAATCTTTAAGAAAATGCAAAGATCAACCAAATGGATGCTGTCTAGGTTGTGTGGTGAGAAATTCGTAATTAACTGGATGATGACATCAAAACATGTGTACTCTGTCTCCATCTGCTGATAGGGAGGAACTATACTTAAATTGTATACAAGGATAGAAGAGCTTGGAAAACTAAATAGCAGCCACTATTTTTGTTCTTTTACTGCAGTGACTGGAAGACTCTGTCAATGCAGTGGAGAGGACTTGATGACAAAGCATTTTTAAAAGAAAAAAAGCACTAAAATTTAATGACTTACAATGTGTTACAACTTTAGCAAATATAGCTTAATCGTATCCTATGAAAGATAGCCCATACAGTTTAATGTTCATCATATATACGTTATACAGCCTTAATATGACAGCTTGGCTCCCATATGGAAGGAGCTAGAATTGTGTGAAGTCTAGGCTCTACCTCCATGAGGATTAAAACAATTGTGTTCTTTCCTTCTTTAGCTTCAGTTGCAGATGGATAAATTTTGAGGGATGGGAAATCTAAGAATTAAGTAGAAGCAGGAATGTGCTTTGAATGTATCAGTCTATTGTTAGTTCCAAAATTTGTTGGATTGCTGTTAACAGTGCCCTCATTCCTGATAATATCACATAAAAGAGGTTTCAATATAATTGATTAAATGAGAGTTGAATTTTAGGGACTTTCAGCTCCTGAAAAGTTGTCTCCTTGAATTTTAGTGTAAAAGCTCACAAACTCTAAAATGTTCATAGTACTAAAAGAATTAAACTCAAAAAAATTGTATAATTCTTTCTGATTTGCAAACTGCAAATGAACTGGATTCTTTTAGAGATAATTAACCCAAATGAGCTACTTGTATCTAAGGAGTTGGCTTAATTAATAGCAAAAACAGTAAACAACATCTTTTGTTTTGTTAACTGACACTGTTGGCTTTGTGAAAAAGTTTAATATAAAGCTTGAAAGTATTGGCAAAGGAACCAATTTAGTAGGCTTTATTTATTCAAACTAGAAATTAATTTTATTGTTTGTGAATGGTGTGGGATTGAAAATTAAGTCTTCTGTTTATCCAGAGAGAAGCTATAACAGAATTGCAGCAATGTAAACTTTCCACCCTGGCCCCACTGTATGTCTAAGAACCAAGTTTAATTGTCTGTATTTAAAAAAAAAAAAAAAATAAAAAAATCAATATTTGGCCTTTCTGCTGAGAAGCTTAATGTGCTGATTACCACAAGCCTACATTTTGAAGATATTCTGGCATCTCCACTAGTGTTACTGGAAATTTTTGATAAGTACAGTGAAGCACTGAGAAATATCTTTAGGACTAGGCCCACAAAAACTGAGGAGCGGGCTGCAAAATTGCTGCTACTGTTTGGGGAAAATATATCATGCTGGATCAAACAGTTTGAGAGAGGCAAGGCTGCTGCAGCTCCCTGCCCCCAGGTCCAAACAGTACCAAGGCTGAAATGCGTTCCCAGCAAGCACACACACAGAGCATACATACACATCACATATATGCATGTATACACATATATACACATATGGCACACAGAGTACTCACACAAACACAGGCAATACCAATGGTCTCATACTGCTCCTACAATAGTAGGTTGGAGACCTACTAGTAAGAAGATATATTTATAGACATGTACAAGGTAGATCCCTCCAGTAGCTGGGTCAGACACTCAATCTGCCCAGTAGCTGGCCCCTGGATCCCAGTCTCCCCAGTTTCTGGGACCTGGACGTACGAGTCCCTGAGGTGCGTGCAGCCCCACTCCAGTTGCTGGTCCAGACTCACACACAAATGCACTTTTCCACAGTTGTTCCTCCCCAAATCACCCAATCCCTCCTTTTCCAGCCTTTTGCTCCTCTCCTAAGCATAATAAATCTTCAGCAATCACAAAAATGCTCTTCCCCTGCGTCTCGTAATGTGTCCCACACCCTTAGCCTGAAAGGTGATGCAGAGAGCTGCTCCCCGTGGCTCATCTTGATGGATTTCACACCTGAGCAATGAGGCTGAGGCTCTCCTAGTAAAAAAATGGGAGGAGGCCGGACAAGGTGTTTGCTTTTCAGGAGGCTGTAACTTGGGTTCCCCCCTGTCACTGTGTGCCCATGCTCCTCTGGGCTTGAGGAGATGGACCGATGGCGTTTTCATGTTACGTGAAAGCTTAACAAGCAACAATACACTATGTGTATGCTGGTACCGTGAAAGTGCCAGGAAGGCTCCTGGGCCACGTGGCCCAGCATGAGCAGTGTGTACTCCACCAGACCTGGGAGGCATGACCCAGGCTTCTGCCAGCCTCCTCAGTTGTGCTAGCTGATGTGGGCAAGAACCTTTCCCATCACCGTTTAATTTAATGTGCCATCCCATTTCTGCGCCCAAGAATGTTCCCAGTCCCTGTTTAAATTTACTGGGGTAGATGCAACTGTAGAGTCTCTATGAAATGACCGAGCGGACTCATTTTTGTTCATTGCAGGCAGGTGTCCCCAGCTCAGTTGTACATGGCACTAATTAACCATCCCTTTCTGGTGCTCTGAGGAGAGATACCAAGATTGATTGGGCATGGAAACTGAACTGCTTTTTCATTTGCAGAAGTGTACCTTCAGATTGAAGGGCTGATTCGAGCGCTGGCAAGGTAGCAGAAAGAAATTTACACTGACAATAGCTATCATAAATGTGTTAATATACAGCTAGGGGATTGCTAGGCAAGGACTATTGGGACATTTCCACATTCACACGTTTCCCTTTGCTCTCCAAAAAGGACGTTTAAATAAACCTGCCTTCGTGCTTTTACACTGGCTTCTTAGGATCATGCAGGAAATTATTCTGCATGCATTTTGTGCTGTTCATGGAGTACGCTTTTGCTGTTTATTGGTATTTGAGGAAAGTGATTTTTTTAAAAGCAGCAAGCTTGTGAGCAAGAGATGTCTGTATAGAGTAGACAGGATAAAGTATGTCTTTTATTATTAGATTGAAAAGTTCCACAAATTAATGATTTTTGTTATTTGGTATCTTTAGTTTGAACTCATCATTTTAATATGAGAAAAATACAGAAAAATACAGTTATCTGATGTAGAATAAACCACATCCAGGATGGATTTCCATCTACAAAATTTTCTTATTTATCTTTATTTCTCTGCAGTCATAGATACACTGCATTTGCCTAGAAATTAAAAAAGTGTGCTGTTGAAACAATCGCGTTATTCACATTCTCGAGTTCAGCAGGTTTGAAAATAAGAGTAAGAGCTGGGACATTGTCTATTTTCAGACCTGTCATTTCTAGAGAAAAATTCCTTCCATTGACAAATAAAAAGGTATTTTTCCTAACTTTTCTCTCCAAAAGCAAATTTGAATCTTCAAGTCAAGCACTCTAATACAGCTTCTGCTCTCAGTTACACCTGTTGAACTCCATTATCTTCTGTTCTGCCCTAATTACATATAGACAAACTCATTCACTTGACCTTGTTGACCCTACCATTAGAACTTTAATTAACTCTTGTGACCATGATTCATGGCCCAGATCAGAATGCAAGTCACTTTATCGCAGCTATGTTGGCAATTGGGGCTAAAATATATTTTTAATGAATTAAGCATTTGTCTGTGATCACTGAACAGGAGGTTGAATACAGATGCATTCAGTAAGGCAATGACATATCTATGTATAATTATATTTTTGACTACTACAATGTAAGCAGATGTATCATTAAGCTCAGAGACCTGATAAAATCTCTCAGCTAAAGCATTTTTACTCAATTTTACTGCTCCTCTGACATTAGATCCAGCTGATATTTGTCAGAAAACAAACCAAAAAATTGTATTATGACATTTCCAAAATGTATTTCAACAGCTTTTTAGTACAGCTAGCTCCAGTTTAATAGAATTCATTATTAAATGGTTTTCTGCGGGATAATAGCTAATGACATCCTAATACGAATTTCAGCAGCCTAAATCTTCTTTAAATCAAATTTTTCATAGCACATTGCTCAAGTTTTCAGTGTCTGGGGGATTTCCCTGTCAATTCAGGATACTCTAAAATTGAAGGACCCATGTTTGTCTTTGACCTTTTGTCACCCTTTGGGTTCTGTCATTCTCCGAGGTTAGCTACTGCTAGCTACTTCACATCTTCTACAATGACTGACATCAGTTGGCTCTCAAGTATTCCATCTCCATGATTATGGAATTGCCTCTCAGTACGATTTAGACATGCAGGACTCGTATCTTGTTACTATTTTAAAATTAAGTCTAGGGACACTGTATTCTGACACTGCTTTTAATGTTTTTTAAGCTTCTTACAAAATTTATGGAGTTACTTATGCAGAAGGAAGGGCAGAAGTCTTTACCACCTGGAGTCTGAAGCAAAGTGACATTTATCTGTAGAATAAGGTAACAGTATTTCCCTATGTCAGATACATTTCCTGTGTCATGATACATACGGTAATAATGGTAAAGCAATGAATAGTACAGTAACAAAGATCATTTAAGTACTACAAGCAGATAAATGTCCAGTAACTCTTAAGAATAGCCAAATTAGCATTAAAAGCAGGGAAAACAAACCCACTTATGTAGGTGCCTAAGGGCTACCAGGCCATCCACCACCAAAAAGTGCATCTTTTTTGCATTTCCTGAGCAGATTCTGGTAGCTGCTTTGGGTTAGGAGGTATGGCATGTGGTCTCTAGCTGTGACTAGTCTTTCTATTAGTAACGCATAATCTTAATACAAACAATCTGACTGGGCCACATCTTTGCTTTTCCCACGTGAGCAGCTGCTGTTCCAGTCATTGGGACTACTCAGGTAGGGCCACCGTTTGACTATGCACAAATTTTCAGTAATAGCATTTCTTTTAATCCCAGAGAGACCGGCAGGAGGAGGAGATGGGTGAATGTGAAGGTGTCTAATTCTCAATATTTTGTTCTATCTTCTTTCATGTAAAATGCTACAGGTGATATATACCCAGCCACACTGCAGAGAAAGTATTAGCACAATTGGAAATGTTTTTGTGTTAGATGGTCAGCTTGAGTCAGGAAATTTTTCCTGTCTGAATGTACAATGCTGGCTATACATGCAGTTGCCCTTTGAGGCTTCAAAATAATTTTTACCTGATAATATGTGTTTTAACACACCACCTATGATTTAATACACCCCGGTATTTAAAAGAACATCTCCTGTTTTAAATTACTGTCTGTGTTCAAAGTAGTTGCCACTAGATGGCAAACTGATTGTATGCAGACTTCCACACAAAGGGAACGGCTCTGCTGTGTGCTAGGTGACCAGGTGAACATATTGCATCAAATTTATCCTGCCCTGATTCCGTTGAAACCACTGGAATTATACCAGAGGAACAGATGGCTCTTTAACCTTAGGTACTGAAAGCGTCTACAGTAAGTAAATATCATATTTGTTTCCGTTTGCTTGTCTAAATCAAGTCTGTTGTACTAAACCTTTTAACTTCACATCACACAGCAAAAATGCAAGAGTTCAGGCCCATCATTCAATTTTAGGTACCAGGTATGTTCCATGGCACTTAAGAGGTAGAGAGTGGCACAGGCTGACAGAGACAAAAGGGACTTGAAAATCAAAATCCCCATTTATATGTGCCCGCTTGTACAGGACCTGTGGAAACGCTCACGTTTTACAGCACCCGATCCTTCAAGTGCCACAAATCTCTGATTTAGAGAGTTTTGCATCCATCAGTTCACACAGAGCCTCAGCTAGAGTCAGGACCTCTTATGATGTTATCCTTTCCTTTTCCCTCATAATATTGCAGTAATGGATGGCTTTTCTAAGTAGATGCTGCACATTTCCATTCACAAGTGCTATTTGCGGTCACTTATAAAAACACATTAACCTACTCAAGATCTTGTTTTTATCAGTGTCACACCAGTGTTGCTTTACTGTTGCTTACATAAAGCAAGAAAATACTTTGTCATCCTATGTTAAAACCAATTGGCAGAGGCCTTACATCTGATGGTATAGTTTTCTGTTATGATCTGACACCACCAGCCAGAAACAGAGATCCCTTTTAAAAGCAGGAGTTAGACAAAAACTATATTGCTTGCTGCATTTTACTTTCTTATATAAACAGATGTATATATATATATATAAAAATATATATAAAAATGTTATGTCTTTGCTGTGCCATTAACTGATGCTGGTATCCATCTTTGATTAGTTTTCATTTGAAATCTGTGTTTTCACCCATGTTATTTTGTGAATTGGCTTGCTTGAGATTCAACAGTTCTTAAAGGCAAAGGATCAGCAGTTGTACTGTCATTTTCTAATGGAAATGGGCTGGCAATTCTGACTTGGGATTTATTTTTCACTCTAGTTAGCTTACTGGTGCTATGCTATCAAAAATAAAATCGGGGTTCTGGTGCTGATTTGTTTTCTATTGGTCTTGCAAATTGACAGTATTTAAAAATATGCAGACCGTTTAGAACACGTCTGAATATCAAGCAAGATTAATTCTAAATAGATTTGCTTTAATACATTTCCTGAGAAAAAATGTAGTAAGTGCACTGGACTGACTGAATAGGTGTGCATTTCTCTCTGGTTTTACTAAGTCTGTGTCTAGTGAAGTGATATGTATCTCCATCCTTCACAGGCCTCAGCGATATTGTGGCCAGTGCCCTTGGCATGCTTGTTAAATTACAGCTGTGTGGTAAAGGAATCATTACAATTGGATCTCATGCATACGGCCACTAGTTATTCGCCAGCAAGAATCAGTAAGGCATTTTTCTGCCTCATGAACAAGAGCAAGTTATCCCAAGTCTTTTGATATTCCTCTGAAGTACCAGAGATCAACCATACCTGGATATGGGACCTCAGGCAGAAGAAATTCATGCTTTAAGGCTGTGCCGAGGACCTTTGCTTTTAGAGTCCTGCTTAATGTGTCCTCCTCATATATTCAGATTTTCACTCATTACCAGATTTGGAGGTGGAAAGGAATAACCTCCACATCAGATTTACCAAGTACTTGAGAGGACTTTTCCTTCCTCCGTAGCGTGAAGTGTGGTTCATCTTCTGAGATCACACCACCTATTGGGCCTTCAGCTCTTGCCGTGACCTCAGGCATGAGTGTCATCTTATGTGTCCTGTTTTCCGACTGTGGCTAACGAATCTCTTACTCTTCTGGGCACTGAAAACTTATTCATCTAACTTAGTAGCTTAACGTTGAATGCAATACAGTAACAGATCTGGCTGAAACCTGATAGTTTGTATTATATAGGAGGTAAGACTATAGGACCTAACAGTTCCTTCTGGCTGTAGGCTGTAAAAACAAGATCATACCCGCTGAAACTTGTAAGGTCACCGTATTGCAATGCTGAAAACCATGTTTTCAGATTTTTTGGCCAAAATACTGGACCATTGACCTGAATATACAGTTATGACTTCTTCCTTGCAAAATTAAGTACTCTTGAACATTTAGCCCCTTTATAGGCTTTTCTTTCATGTAGAAGGTAAGGGAATCCAGTTCTTATATTAAATCACCTCTCATGGTTTCAAGAGGTTCTTTTAAATAAAATTAAATTAATGTTTTAAAAGTATTTAGTGTCTCAGATTATAATCTCATAAACTTGTTTTCAATATAATACATTGTCTTGCTCAAAGGAAAATTGCTTAGAGAAAACTCCTGCAATATTTTACTTCTGTAATCCAAATGCAATAACACTCTCACAGCCTAGAATGCTGAAGTCATTTTTCCGTAACGGATTGTTAACTTTACCTATGAAAAAGGAAATTCTTTTATGAGAAAGTGTGCATACATACTTATGCACATTTAAAATAGCAAAAACCCATTCCTTATTTTTGAGTGACCTTTTTAGAAGGGAAAGGATTGTCTCTGTTGTGTTAAAAGTTGTGTTAAGATACAGAACAGGGTCTCAGGAGTTTGCTTGTTTCTCCATAGACTTTATCTGTGGAATTCAGGAGCCCTGAGCCTTCCTGTGCATCTGCTGGCAGTCTACAGTTATGTGGGAGAATAATATTTCCTCTACTATAAAGTTATTTGGATGTTTGTTTCAGGGGGAAGTGATATTAGACATCTTAATGCAAGGTGCCACAGTGCATGTGTCCAAAATGGGGCGGGGGGCGGGGGGAGAAAAAAAAGAAAGGAAAAAAAAAGGAAAAAAAAAAAGAAAAACACTAGCACATACTTAGCAAATGACAGGTTCTAGTTTAAGTTTTCACCATTTAATACTCTGAGAAAAAACACATTTAAATTTTTCTGTGCTATCTCCAGTTCTGATGTTAGTGAATTGGTGGGTGTTTTTTTCTGATTACAAGATCATGAGCTGTAAGCATCACTCCAGGATTAGGAGTGTGGTGAGTTTGAGTTCAGCTGAACTGAGCATACTTATGTTTTCCCTCATGCAACCCTTTGCTTTCAGTCCTCTAGCCTGAGAAGTTATACAGCAAGCTGTTCTGCTGTTAGGCACTCAGATGAGTATGTAATACCTGAGTCACTAAAAGATATAAAACACTTTTCTGAGCTTCATCCTCCCACACTACTACAGAAAATGTTTCTTTTCTACCCTAGGTTTTTGGCTTTGTATCTTCCTACATTAGCTGTCATTTAATAAACTCTACTTGGGTATGAAAGAATCACAGTCTGGGTTTCCTGAGTTTGAAAATAAAATGAATGCAACACTTCAGACTATTGTTCCACTGAAATTAATTTGTCTGCACGGTATTTTACCGTAACTCCAAACTGTTCTCTGGTTTCTATCCAAAAGTGGAGGTTCTATTTTAGTTACAAAGCTTAACCACATAGGTTTTTATTCAGTAAATGCAAACTACAATGGTTTTCTCATTCCAGAACTATTGTTTTTTTCTCCTTATGTATTTAATTCAAGAACCTAGTTGACCCCTTGCGTGAGATGAATCACAAGCTAATAAAAAAAGTGCCAAAAGCCCTTTAAGATTGAGCTAAATGTGCAAGTTGAAACAAATAAACCCATGTAGTTTTGCATAAATGAGTTGTTTATTGAGGTATTCAACTTCAAATGAATTGTGGAATAACCAAATAAAATTATGTTTCTCTATTTGGAGAGACATCTGGACACAAGGAACAGTTTGAGGTGAGAAGCATTAACTGTCGTAGAATGGGAAAGCGAGGACTTGAAGTCAGACTGGTTTGTAACAGTGTCCAAGGTGCCAAAGACCTGACTTTTCAAGTCCGTATGTCTGAAGTGTCGTTCCAGCAGAATTCAGCTATGACTAGCCAACACTACTTCAAGCTAGATCTCAGATCTCCGGGTGGCTCTCTGAAAATGTGTAATTAGTGGCCATCTGGAAAAGTTAGACTAAAATTACTTGTTTAGTATCATATGAGAACTGTCAGAGGCAAAGAAGGAACCTAATTTTCAGCATCTCCGTTCAGGTGGCTTTCCTTCCAGCAATCCACTGCTTAATGCTTTTCACACCTTCTGACTGCCAGAGCCAATGAAGCAGGAGTTTTGCAATCTCCAATTCATAACCTTATGGAAACCCAGAGGAGATTTCTAATAATGGGGTTCCCTGAGTAAGGCTGGATTTCCGCAGAGGAAATAGTCTATCATCATGCCATAATAGCGTATCATCATACTTGTGCCCAAGGGTTCAAATTAAAGTTTCAAAAGCTGTATCAATGTTGGCCTTTCCTACGTGTTAAAAGCTTGCATTTAACCTTGCATTGCACCTTTAAAATGTTGTTTTAATGTTTTGTTTGACTCTTACTAACAGTCTTCTTTACGCTTTTTACATTCCTGTCTTCTTACCTACCCAAATAATTCAGCTTAACCAGCTCCCAAACTACCAGTTAGCCCTCTTGCACTATCTAATCCCTGGTATAGCTGGTGTTATGGTTTGAGAAACCCACAACAATTTATTGTTATTTAGACAATTATTCTATCACTCGATGACCCCTCCCCACCCACGAAGGGGAATCAGGAAAAAACAAGGAAACCCGAGGGTTGAAATATAAACAGATTTAATAGAATAAGGCTAGATAATTGACATTAATAACAGTAAAGAACCAATATTGATCCCGATACCAATACAAAATATACAAGGATTATACTCAGCCCATTCTATCAGTAGGAAGCTGTGCACTCCCAGCAGTGGACAGCAGATGTTGGACACTGTGAGCCCTATGGCTATGGGAGGAAGGGAAGGCCTCAGGGGTCTGGCACCAGCGTAGGAAGTTCTATGGATCGCCACCATCAAGGGAGAGAGAGCACTTCGCAGCACACTTTCTAATTTATATTAAATATGATGTTCATGGTACAAAATAATCCTGTTGGCCAGCTTGGGTCAAGTGCTCAGGTCTTGCTCCTCCTCATCCCAGCACCTGGCACCCTTGAAAACACTGAGACCTTGAAACCCACACACCATAGCTGGCTAGAAAGTAAATATTTTCACAAATTCAGACACTAGAGTCTTCTAAAAATTCGGTTCTCCCAAGCATTAGAAGTCCTGTGTTGCTCAAACCAGGACAGCTGGTGTTCATTTTTGACCCCATTCCCTGAAATTCTCATCTAATTTTCTTCACGGGTTTGTCCTGATCCCTTTGCTCAGCTAGCTTCAATTTCTTCCTTTGTCCACCTTGGTTGTTTGTCATCCTCTAAACCTCATCTTCCACACAAGCTCCCAGTCCCCATGTCCTGCATACACACATGGCAATTCGCAGTCCCACTCTCTCACTCATCATACTACTTCCATTTCTTTCTCCCTGTATATAGTCACTAAGTCCCAAATTCTACTTTTGTCTACACCACATTCAAATTAATTTGTGTTCTCCTCTGCACTCTGTCAACAGAAAGGTCCCTGAGAGGCACACATTTTGTGGTGCTTGGTTGTAATTATAGGAGGATTTATGTCTGTGCAGCCCCTGAGTACATCCACAGCGGAAAGACCCTTCAGAGTTTCCAGCTAAATCTCTAGCAAGTCTTTTCTGACCACCTGCAAAATGGAATTTTTCAAATGTAAATAGATTTTCAGAAGAACAGCAGAAATATTTGCCTAGCATAAAGCCCCTCCATTCCTGTCAAATTTCATATTCTTACATCAAAAACTGGATGGAGTAAAACTTTTAAGATAAAAACCCACAACATTTTCAACATGGGCAACATAACACACTTTTTGCCTAGCCTTGTTCCCATAAAGACTTACATTCTTTTATCCGAGAAACAAACAAGAAAATAATCAGGCTAAAGAAAAGCACCTGGTAAGAAATTTTTCAGTCCAAAACCCATTTGGCAAAGTTATAAGAAACTAAAAGAGGTGTCTTGAAGAAAGAAGTGTTGGGACATCTTCACTACAGATTGTGCTATCAGATCCAATCATAATATATACAGCTACAAACACTGTGTATTCATTGTCTCCAGTGGAATAACTTCCAAGGTGCCAAACCTTGAAGCAACTTCAAGCTTTGTGTTTATAAAGATGAAGAATATTCAAACAAAAACTTATGCATAAAAAATGTTCTTCCAAATACATGTTACCATCCTCACAGAATTACTTAAGCCTAAGGCCCACCTTTCCAACAGTCTGCAAAATTATGGTGTATATGGTATATAGGAAAACTATGTTATATATTCTTACACACATAATACTTATATATATAAGAATTATAAAGTTGTATTCCTATCTGTTTGAATTTAGACTGCTCCTCACTCACCTAGCTCCAGGTTCCTTAGCAGTTACTCAGTTCCAGAGAGGTCAGACCTGAGGGTTTTTGTTCAGTTCAGCTTCTATACACAGGAATGAAAAAATATCATTTATCATATTGAAAAAGTGAAATGTTTTCTCACCTTGAAGATCAGAACTGCCAATTTTTAAGCTACTTGGGAAGACTCCGTATGACTTTTATTTTTTAACTCAAGATACCTGAACAATATAATCCAAATTTTCAAAGAAGCTAATGTCTCCCACATCCAGTGCATGTTATTGCAAAATGTCCTGCATGACTCCTTTGATGCCTTTTTGTATGGTAGCAGTGGAGAGCTGGCCAGAGGCTCACCAGGAAGAATTCACTGCTCAGGCTCTGCTGAGTCCAAGAGCACCAAGACTTCCTCTACCTTGGATCTGTGGACATTAAGACTTTTTTCTTTTTTCTTGCTGGTAAAAGACCAAGTGATTCATATCCTCACAGTCAACGCAGCATGAGTTTGGATCGCCAGAGGGGCAAGGGAGATGTTTGGTTTTGTCAGGAAGCAGTGATTCTTGTCAACTGGTTTATCAAAAACTACTTTCTTCTTTGTGACTCTGCTTGCTGGGAATAATTAGTCAGCAGATGAACTGCAGTCAAAAGCTAGATTCAGAAGTCAAGAAGGGAAATCTTTGAACAAGTTACTTATTTCCCCATCCCCAATGAGCTATTTGTAGCCCACAGAGGCTTTTATACATGGATGACAGAGACAGATGACAGTCTTAAATTTGCCATCTAAGTCTACAGGATCTCTTCAGTTACGTTGGGATTGGAGTGACTGGGGTGGATAAGTGGGGATGGGAGCTGTTGCTGGAGCTGGGGAAATCTCCCAGATGTGCATTCCAGCCCTGGGGGAACATCAGCTGCTCTCAAATGCTGCACAGTTGTGCAAAGTCGCTGCAAGTTCAGCTCCCTGGGCTGGCATAACGCTGTATCACACTGGGTGTCCTTTTAGGGGTGACAAGCAGAGGAACATTTGAGCTGACATGGAGCTCCAGAACATTTGGAAGCTGAGAAAAGATATGGCCAAGGAAATTTTTGTTATGTGATCTGCAACTTAATACCCCTGCTGTTAAGTGGCCATCCTTACAAAAAAAACAAAACAAAACAAAACAAACTTTGCAAACACCTATTTGAGACTTTGATTAAGGTTTGAGCATTGAATTCTTCTCTCCTGCAACTTGAAAACTATGCTTTAAAACAAAATTTCCTGTGTTTTCCAGTTGCTGGGTATGGGATTAATTGCAGTAAATTTTGAATCAGTGCAGTGAACGGTATACCCTGGAAAGCTGAATCTGTCAATAGAATTCTTACTTTGCTTACAGGTCAGTTTTTGAAATGTTTCCTTTTAGAAACTTGTAAGTTAAGACTTCACAAAGCCATTGAGTCCAACAGGAAAGATGTATATAAGATCAGATGAATCTGTACTGTTCACTGCCATCTGTAGAGAGGCTGCACTCAACAGTCTGATATAATTACTACTGTCACTTTGTTAAGTTGCTTTAATTTACGCAGCTTACTTTTGGTCATATAGATCAGCCTTTCCTGATGCCAAGCATACGTAAAACACAATGAATTTTTTTTTTTCTTAAGATTCATAATGTTGTGGTATTTTCACATCCTGAAGTTCCAATGTATAAATGCAAGATCCGCTAAACCCACAAGGTTTTGGCTCCAGAAATATTAGATTGTTTTCAGACATGGGCAAAATTTTCAAAATTATCTAAGGGTTTTTGAGCCCAGTTCCCACTGGGGATTAATGTCCTATTGATTTCTGTGGGCTTCTGGCTGACCAGTCACTGAACGGGTTTAGAAGTACATTTTATCTTCTAATTTTTGATTTTGCCTCATTTCAAAAACCAATATAATGACGACGCTGTTGCAATCTCACACGGATACACAGAGAGTAAGGCAGTTACATTGTTTGAGGGATCCGTGCCCTCATGTATAGTGTTGTCGTTACTTCAAAACATAAGCATTGCTTCCTGACACACTAAGCACCTGAAATACTGGCATGATTTCCTGAGATATAGGGACTATCTGGTCATACGTGCTAGCTGGAGAAATCACCAGTTATTATGCAGATTTGATCTTCTTGATGTACTGCAAATTTCTGCTGTAGATTTCTTTTTGAATTTGATCCATGTTGGAATAGAATCAAGAAAAAATTATTTTGATGGTTCTTCAATAACTAGTGCAAGATGACCTTGTAGTGTTGATTAGTTTTCAGAGAACTGGGCTCTATATCATAGGCAATGCTTAGTTTTTGCTTTTATTGACAGAGTCAGCTGGGATACGTTTGAGCCAATGCGTGCTGAAATGGAACTATCTTTCAGCTAAGCTCAAGTGGCAACTGAAGCCTAAGTTTGCCTCAGGTGGCTACTTTTACATCTGTGTTAAGGCAGAGTCACTAATCAGTTTTTGCCCTTTCTATGCTGCACTTGATTAGTTAGGTTTATATCTTGTTTGTTAAGTAACCAGATCTATGCTTCAGAAACTAGCCCCTCCCCAACTATTATAAACTACATTACAGCTAAAAGGAGGCAAATGCAACAGGGTTAGTAAATGGGTTTCATTCTAACACCCTATTTTCAGTGATTCATTACTTAAAGAAATATTTTAGGCTGAAATTTTCCATGCTTAGCTTCTACCAACATTTACTTTTCACCCATTAGAATACTAGGGAGAAAAACAGTCTCTGTTATGAAAGAATTCTTGCCACATTAAAAAAATAAATAAATAAAAAGATATAGATAATAAAATTAAGAATTTAAAATAGAAATTGGCATGGAAATATTCATTACTTTGGAGTACATCATGCTATTACTGTGAGGAAAATTAAATCTGAGTTAACTAAGCTATAAGGACTCATAAGTTGGCTTTGAGCACCAGTTATGGTAGCTATAGTTAAAGAAATATGTTCTTATTGCACATATTCTATCAGTTTAAGAACAGATTTCATTTGGTAAAACTAGTCTGTGAGTATTGTGAAGTATTAAATATTCACAATTACCATGTTATACTTCTGGCTTTTAGCTTTGAAGAGAACTACAACTTCAATTATTTGGAATATACTGTGGCAGCTTGTGAATTTGCAAGCTGTGCAAGAGAGGGGTGGCGACAGTAGTTGTAAATACACATTGGTCTGAATTCCAGCTGAGCGCCTACCTTGTCTGCGATGCGCATATGCATGTGTCTGTTTCTATAAGCATGTCTTGACATATTAGCTATTACAGCAGGAGAAGCAGCATGTGCAATAAGTTTATATAATGTTTCCTATCCTATTCAAATCTGCAGCTGCAGATTCCCTGATGTGTGCAGAACTGTGCTCACTAGAGCCCTATTCTGATCAGCTGTTGTAACGTAAACAAAAGCGTATAGCACTGTGGCCTATTCCAGAAATTTTAAAAAACATAATTTTGCTTAATATTTTTTGTATGCTGCTACTTCTCAGACCATGTCATCTTACATCAGTCTTCTGATACAAATGCAGATCGTGATACTCGGAACTGGATATCCATCTTCCCTGCAGAAGGGCATTGCACCAGGAAGACAAACTGCTCATGTTTTGGCTTACGTGCATGTAAACCATCATATTGCAGAGTCCCATGGATGCCCAATACAGACCAAATATTACATGGCTTTCCTTGTATAAGTCCATTTATACAGGTGCTTTTTGCCTTCAGGAAATTATACAACAAATACCATTTTATTATAATGTGATCCTGTTGTTATAGATGTGGGTCAGTCTATTTTTATGTGTGCTTATATAACTAAATTATTTATTCCCAGCTGAAACTTGGCTTACATTCCATAGAGAAGAGCAACTCTGTTACTTGCAAAAAGATTAAGTATTTTAATGTAAATAAATATATAAATATAGTGTGTGTATATATATATAATTACACCCCTATAGTTTTAGTCTCTTCTTTCTTGTTCAGATATATTTAGGTAATATCTCTTTTTCATTGGAAGGATGCTCAGAGCTCCCTCATCCAAGACAGATGAAGTCAGAAATGTTACAAATGGAAAGAGATCATCATCATCATCATGTAGGAGAGTTTTTGCCAAAAGTTTCTGGACTGAGAATTGCAGTTCAGATATTCACATAGTCTATAGTGTTAGGCACGTATCTGAATTCACTGTATAGTTAGTTATAAGCAATACACTCTTAATGTATATGTTTGAATCCCATTCTAAGGAACATTCTTCACTCCGTTAACTTTATAGAAAGCCTTAGCTCCAGACTCAGCATGTAAGAGAGATGCCAGAAGTTAGTGGTTAAGAACAGCCCCTAGGTGAGGTCTGTGCGCTGATAGTACCCTTGCACATCATCATCACTGTGATTACTTCTGTGAGTAAAGTGAAGAATATGCATGGTGCTTTCAGGATGATCAAATATTTATGAAATTACTAGTTTCATCCATACTTGCCCAGATGAGTGACAAAAGGGGAAGACACTTTCTCTTGGGAGTCAGAAAAGTCCATCATTGTTTTTTAGCCAACAATCTCAAAGTTGTTCTGTCTTTTCCTGGATGCTTACAAATTTTAAATGTTCCCTGGGAACTTGCCAACACCCTCAAAGGCAGTAGTTGCGCACTGCAAATCAAAAAGTCCTTCAGTTTTAACTTCATTTTTCCAGATTAAATATTTGGAGGTTAGGTAAATAGGGTAGATATGCTTCCCAGTACAGTACTATAATGATTACAATGATTATATGGTTCATGTTCCCATGCCACATCATCTTCTTTCTAAAATTTAAGCCACAGAGGATTTTCAGTTTGCAAAGAATTCCCTGGGGGGTAAGAAGCTAGGAGGACTCGATGTAAAGTGTTATATGAAGCTTGCCTTAGAACATATGAAAATGAACTAGTTACAGCAAAAGTATCTTTTCTGAAGTTCAGTTCCTCGTGAATGCTTAAGAGCATGCATTGGTTCTGTTATCACTGGATACAGAAATCAAATCTTGTTGTGGGAAACTGTAAATGTAAACCAACATAAGTAGGTTCTTCCACGAACAGGCATCAGCCTGCACAGACTACTAATGTATACAGTTCTGTACTCAAAGCAAAAAGAATATCCTGCCTGCTTTGTTGTGGTAGCCAGGAGACCGAGTTCTCCATTTAAATGTGCTTGTCAAACCTTGGAATCTATAGCAAGCAGGTACTCTCACCTCTTACTATTGTGCGTAAATTTTTTTCTAAGAATACTAGTTCACACTTGTCATTATTTTCTAGATAATAAATGAGATTTTGACAGATTGATTTCCTAGCATGAGGGGTTAGTACATAGCTTAAAAGTCCAGAATGAAAGCTCCCTTTTACTTAGTGAAGCCACTATTTACATTTACATATATCAATCCATGATAGCAGGTATATAGCCACAATGCCCACTATTCCAGCCCAGGAACTGTAAGAGTTGCCTCCACAAAGCCTGATGACTCAGGATCAGCGACAATGGAATATGAATTTCTCTGATTGTGAATAATCCATTCGTTGTCAGTCTCAGAAACAGGCCCCGTTAACATTCTCTCTTGCTTGTCAAAGAGGGGAATGCTATTGCTGTGTGTCCATGTGACATGACGTCACTGGAAAAATGCTATAAAGGACACATTTCTTGTTGTTCTACAAGGGATATTGGACCTAACAGCGAACAGGAGATGCTTTGTCTATTGCTTTAATTGCAGTCGCATTTGGTAGGCCTAGCGGATACCTGTTCTGCTGCAATCCTAATTCTGAATTCTCAGGTAAGGAAAATCTCTTATCAATGTCCAAAAAAGCTTTGTTCAATGTTTGCTACAGCCTAGCTGCATTTCTGTTTTCCTTCTATTGCCTTTAACCATCGGTGTCAGGCTTTTGCATTAGCCACTTCAAGGAGAAATCTGTTCACTCAGAGTAAACATGTGCATTATCCCACACACATCAAGCATTTCTTACCTCTTAAGTGCTGTCTTACACCATCAATACCTTTTTAAAACAAAGTATTGGAACGCACTATTAGGTAAAAAAGAACTGAAATGAAAGAAAGAAGAGTCTGCATGCATGCTTTGAGTCATCAGATCTTATGTCTAGTAGAAGCAATATTTGGGATTCTTTCCTCTTCCTCTACTGCTGGACCAATTTATGTTTTACTAGGAATGTCCACATGTGGTTGTGAGTCACTAATTCTGACACATGTTGCTCTAAAAACTGTTCTCTTGCTCTCCAGGGAGAGCAAGTTAGGGCAAGTTCTTGCCCTGCCATTGTGTCTTAAGGACCTCGGATGGGACTTCCTCGTCCTTTTGCTGTGCTGCCAGGCTTTGCCATCCAATCAGACCCACAGGATGAGTTATTTATTCACTTCCAGATATTTTTCAGCAACAGTTATAGATCTAGAAATTCTACCAACGATTATTAAAATAAGCCCTTCATTTGTTGCCTATTTCAACAGAACTGTTTTCCACATAAGGAGTGCAGGCTACAACCCTTTCTCAATCAGCTTCTGTTCCCGAGAGTGATGTTTGTTCCCGTGCTGCCTCATCAACTTGCCTTCTTTGTGCATATTTAAAAATACAGCCTTAGCTCTCAGAGTGACTAGTAGCTTTTGGATGACAGGTCTGGAGTATCCAGCTTGAACAGGCTTTCCGATGTAATGCTCTGCTGTGAGGCTGTTGTAATCTTAGGCATGTTTGGAGTCAAAGCCTTTTCCTAAGGAAAATGATAATGACCCTTACAGGCAGCATGTGCCCACACACCTTAGAAAAGAGCACGAAGGAACAGAGCTCTTTGTCAAAAAGAGCCCTGTGGTGGTTGCCCTCTTTCCCACCGGTAAGATGTTGCTCGTTACTACCCCTTCAAACTTCTCGTAAATGGCATTTTTAAAGACCCAAATTTCCTGCTGTTCTAGCTTTGCTTGACACAGGTTCCCTCCCTTCTTCCCCCTTTCCTTCCTTGCCCCTTCACACTCTGTTTCCAGGGATGGTGCATCTACCACCTCTCTGTTTGTCCCTTTCCACACCATTTGTCCACGTCTGTGGTAAGTCTCTCTTTTACTATTCCTCCCTTTTCTCCTCCCACAGCACCTTTATTCTTACCGATTTCTTTCGGCCTGTCATTCATTCGAGATTGCAGACTCTCTGCTGTACCTTTGTACCCCTCCCCCCTACCACTGGAGACGGTGCCCTCTCCTGCTTCCTTCAACTGATTCAAGCTTTTGCCTGTGCTCCAAGCCCTTCCCTAACACCCAACCCACATGTCCAAGCTTCTAACTTCAGTCTTCTCCTGGCTCAAGAGACCTCATCAGTATTCCCAATATTGAAATTCCTAATTTGCATTTGAACCACTCTTACAAATAACTTTTTCGGCTTTTACACTTCATTATCCTGATCCAATGCTTACTGAACTTTTCATAGGCAATACTGCTCTGGATTCACTTCTGCACTGACAATGCCATAACTTCCATATTTGCCTTTGATCTTCTTCAGCACCTCTGGAAATTTTTGTAGTCTTGCAACTTTGGTGAAATCTTTGAAACACCTACTTTACAATGTCTCAGAACTCCTAGTCTCTGGAAACAAGCTCTCTAAGGCTGCACCTAGAGCACATCCACGTGCATGTCGGGCTGAAACCTGGCTGGAGGACGCTGCAGTTTCTTTCAAGTACTCATGCTTAAGTTTCCCTCCCAGGAGAAAAAAGACTGTTGTGTGCCCGAGTCTCATGCTAGTACAGGGTTGGGAAGTGGTCAGGGCACACACTCAGGTTTGGAAGCTAGGAAGTATGACAGGTTCTCCAGTTTAGCGCGCGGCATTTGAATCAACTTTGGTAATTATTCTGGGATTAGCGGCAAACAACCAGCCAATTGCCCTGGTAACTTCCACAGGGAAGATTCTATTGATAATGAGTCAGTCGTTATTTCTTCGCATGTGTGGGGACATCAAGTTCCCTGGAGAGGGAGAGAGCACTGTTGAGGGGAACTGGAATCACCACGGACTGCAGTTTGCCTGTCTTTCTTGCTAGACAGGCACAGACACCATCTCTCCTCTCCCCCAATTTCTTACACCTTTTACACTTCTATTTTCCTGGCTTAGAGTATTACGTAGTATCACACACAACATTTTTTGCCAGTGATTGCCCTCAAGCACTCTTTCCTGTCCTCCTGGTTTGGCTTGGGGAAGAATCACGTGGCAGACTGGTGACTGTCACTGGTGAGAAAGGTCACACAATGAGCTGCACAGGTTGCTAGAAGGGTGATAAAATGTCACATGCAGGCTATTTTTCAGAAATAAGGCCATCTTTAAGGCATCTTATCCTGTATTTCAGAAATCAAGACCCCAGAAGTGCTAAGCAATTTGTTAAAATGTAAATAGTCACTCTCTTTTTCTCAGTTTATTTTTAGATATTTGCTGAGGAGCCATTAGATCACATGATGGTATAAACCCAATATGCAAACAGAATCCATAACGTACGTTTCTTTCCTCTCACCACCTTAAATGGTATTCAAGATTTGGGATTTGGAAGCCATGTATATGGATGTTCATGCGCATGCTTTTAGAAAAATAATCAGTATTTGGCTAGAGCACAAACACCTATTCAATGAGTTACAAGAATACTCAGAGAGAGACCAAATTTAGCTACTCCAAAATCTGTCATTAAACATACTGCCAAAATCATATTAAACGCCATACTTACATATAGAAACCAAGTGTTCAAAATTCTCTGTCTTCAGAATACAGATGGAAGTCTAATGTTAAATAAAATGGCAACAGAACTAATGTTTAAAGAGCATATTTGAATAATGTTTAATCTATTTTTACTCCATAATTTTTTATTGACAAAATAATGGGTTTATCATGAGCTGCCACAGTATGGTTAGGGCATGGATCAAAGAAGAGACAGAGAACAGAAGGTACCTTTATTAATTTCCCAGGTCCTTTCACTTTAATCAAAGAGCTATCCATTTGAAACGACTGATTCAATAAAACAGCTATGCTCTGGTTCAAATACTTGGTTTCAGTTCCGTCTTCCAATATATATCCTTCAGGGAGCTTTTCCACCTGTGTAGTCATTTTCTGTAAGGAGCTCCACTCCTATGACTTCTGCAAGTAGATTAGATGGGTTAGAATACAACAGCGTTTTACAAGGTCTATGTTTCCCTGTAAGATTTTCAAAGGAAAAGGGACAAAGTCTTTCAAGCATAAATAAAATAACTGCAGATAACTTGTCATTTGTATTCTTAGAAATGCATCTTCATAACAGGGTATGGTATACCCTCCCCCAAAACCTCAATGTCATCTGGAGAAATAATCAGCACAGGTCCAGTGTCCTAAAGAGTTTGAAATAGTACCAAATTGTATCATTCTTTAAGTGTCTTCTGCAGAGCCCAGCTAATTTAATGCTACAATAGAATAATCTAGTTATTTGGCAACTATCTGCATAAAAATATTTCAGTAACATTGGGAAATAATTTTCAGAAAAGTGCTGGATGACTTCAGTTACAGTTTATTCTTTGTTTCTAACCCATAAATTTCTTCAACTAAGAGTTCACTGGTGGAAAGTAGGAATTTTCTCATCCTTTACTACTTTTTGCATCTGTGTTTTAGAAGAGTTTAAATGTATGTTATAGCTAATTATTACAATTAGGTTAATACTGTTTTCTGTAATTAGTTTCTAATGAACATATGCTCATTGATGAAAACTGCAGTCTATATGCAATGCCATTTGAGCTGAAGGGGCGTGAGAAATGCTCATCATAAAACAGCTACCATGTATTGCGCTTAGGCACCAATCCTGCAAACACTTAGGCGTGAGCTCCATTTTACTGCTGTGAGAAAAATTAATTTAAATAAACAGAAACTCTCAAGATACTACGGTAAAATCTAAGCAAAGTCATGTCTAAATTGTTTGAGCATGGGCATAGTTTAAAGGAGAAGAGTTGTCAAGTTTGATTCTTAAACATTTTTATTCACATTCTTAAGCAAACACTCTACTGAACAGAAGCTGAGACTGGCAAGTCTCGTCAGAGAAGGACCACCTCTATCCTATATCCAGTGCAATGCTGTCCCCTTCATGGGGGTACATGGGTAACATAGTATATATTCACAACAGCAAAAAGGTTGTTATTTGGTCTTGTATAAACCATTTTATTAGTTATTCTGATTTTGTAGGTGAGCATTTTTGCCATGTATTTATTTCTATTGATATTTAATGCTGACATTTATTCCTGGATAATTATTAGAATTTATTAGTATTTCCGTTCTAGTAACTTGGGCCAAAGTTGCCAGTGTAATTGTAGAAGGGAGCGTATATAAAATCAAGACAGTTTGGACATTGATCATTACTGGGATCACCAAAAGACATATCGAGATTTGAGAGTTATTTTAAGAACTATGTAGTAACAGGCCAAACTATTAAAAATTCTAAATTCACTTTGCCAGTTTTTGCCTTTGGGACAGAGTCACCTTAGGGAGATATTCCGTGGTCTGAAAAAATATTTAGGATTAGTATAATTAAGATTACGGTTTGCGTTGTTTTATACTTTGCCTGAAACTATATATATACATATACACACACACACACACACACTTTTTGAAGTATCATATATACAGCTGATTGCAATCCTCCGTCCTCCCTCTTCCCCAGCCTAGTTAGGCCTCGTGTAGGTCTATTTTNCCCCCGCCCCGAAAAGTGCAAGGCGTTATTTTTGAAAGCGCCCAAAATAGCGCGCGGCTGCTGCACAAGTCTCCTTATTATTCCTCCAGCGTCGGCAGTAAACGAGGGGAGACGATGCACCTCCGTCGGGCCCCGTTGCTGGCGGCTGTGTTTTTGGCAAGGCCGGGGACTACTGCCGCCGCCGGTTGCCGCTTGCCGGCGGCTGGGGCGCAGGGGGCGCGCAGGCGCGGGGGAAGGGCGGCG